>JBBGZY010001833.1:152500-341316 GCA_037952925.1 Lithobates clamitans
TCAGTGCAGCCCCAACAGTGCCCACCAGTGCTGCCTGTCCATGCCTATCAGTGGTGCCTATCAGTGCCCATCAGTATCACCTATCAGTGCCTATCATTGCCGCCTATGAGTGCAGCCACATCAGTGCCGCATTATCAGTGCCCATCATTGCCACCTATCAGTGCCCATCATTGCCGCCTATCAGTGCCCATCATTGCCGCCTATCAGTGCCCATCAGTGCCACATATTAGTGCAGCCACATCAGGGTCGCCTATCAGTGCCCATCATTGCCACCTATCAGTGCCCATCATTGCCGCCTATCAGTGCCCATCATTGCCGCCTATCAGTGCCACATATTAGTGCAGCCGCATCAGGGCCGCCTATCAGTGCCCATCATTGCCGCCTATCAATGCCCATCAGTGCCACATCTTAGTGCAGCCGCATCAGGGCCGCCTATCAGTGCCCATCATTGCCACCTATCAGTGCCCATCATTGCCCGCTATCGTTGCCCATCAGTGCCACATATCAGTGCAGTTGCATCAGGACCGCCTATCAGTGCCACATATCAGTGCCTCCTCATCATTGCCCCCTATCAGTGCCCATCAGTGCCACATATCAGTGCCACCTCATCAGTGCTGATCAGTACCACCTATCAGTGCCCATCATTGCCGCCTATCAGTGCAGCCGCATCAGTGCCACCTCATCAGTGCCCATCATTGCCACCTATCAGTGCCTATCGTTGCCGCCTATCAGTGCCACCTCATCAGTGCTGATCAGTACCACCTATCAGTGCCCATCATTGCCGCCTATCAGTGCAGCCGCATCAGTGCCACCTCATCAGTGCCCATCATTGCCACCTATCAGTGCCTATCATTGCTGCCTATCAGTGCCACCTATCAGTGTCACCTATTAGTGCCCATCAGTGCCACATATCAGTGCAGCCACATCAGTGCCCATCATTGCCACCTATCAGTGCCTATCGTTGCCGCTTATCAGTGTCCATCATTGCCACATATCAGTGCCACACATCAGTGCCCATCATTGCCACCTATCAGTGCCTATCGTTGCCGCCTATCAGTGCCACATATCAGTGCTCATCAGTGCCGCCTCATCAGTGCAGCCTCCTTAGCGCACATCAGTGGAGAAAAATTACTTATTCACAAAAAAATTTACAGAAATTTAAGGTCTTTTTTTCGTTTGTTTAGCAAAAATTAAAAACCCAGCGGTGATTAAATATCACCAAAATAAACCTGTATCTATCTAAAAAAAATGATGAAAATGTCATATGGGTACAGTGTAGCATGACGGCGCAATTGTCATTCAGTGTGAAAGCTGAAAATTGGCCTGGGCAGGAAGGGGGATAAAAGTGCCCCGGTGTTAAAGCGGTTAACTGAAAATAACTGTCACTTTTGGGAAATAATTATCCTTATCCCGGTGTGTTAGCTTTGTGAATTGAGCCTAATGACCCAAATCAATGTAGTTTGCTTAAGTCCCAACCTCAGTCCTCTGTCCAACCTGAAGAAATTTTCCATCCTTAGATGTGGTGGCTGCATTTGTTTTTCTTTTTTTTTCAGACTCTCTTCCCTTATATTTTCACCTGGGGAACCTGCGAGTCCTAGGGGGGACAACACTCACTGTACCGTGTCTATAGAGGAGCACCGTTGTCACCCTAGGACAGCCCTACAGAATGCTGGGCTGTCGTTATCTCTGACTGATTGTATCGTTTTTCACCTGTTTTTTCCCTAAGTTTAAGTTGGGTTGTGATATCTCAGTAGAGACAAAGAAAAGTGCCCATCGTTCTCAGTAGATGTCATTGGTCAAAGGATGAGATTTCACAAACAAAACCAAGTTGTGAATATTTATTTTTTTCTTCAGCCAATCCAGTAGGAGGTGTGTGCCACTGGTGCATGCTGGGGGGAGGATATAAATATTTGGGACAGGCCAGTGCGCTCGCTCTCTATCCCTTGGGCTGAGGTCTAGGGAGGTTCTGTTGGATGGACCTCTTCTGTTAGGCCCAGTAGCCTGGTTTGGGGCCTGACGTGGTGAAGTGGTCTCCTCCTTGGCAGAACTTCCTCCAGACCAGGCAGGCCAAGGAGGAGACCCAGGGGAGGCCCCTTGCTGGAGAGAGCCGGGAAGAAGGCTGGTCTCTCAGAAGGACCTGGTGACCTCACTTGGAGGACGCGTTGAAAATCGGGAACGTGCTTACTAGCGATGTGCAAGACAGAAAATTTTGTTTCGTTTCGGAATTTATTCATTAATTTAATAATTTGGTTTCTTCATCTTCGTTATGTTAGAATGATTAGTTTTCGGGGGTTCGTTACGTTTATTCGGCTTAGGTTGTTAGATTCGTTATTTTCCAATCAAATTTTGGAAGATGGCTAAATTCGTTCTATTCTAGTCAATTGTTATCTTTTCTTTTCTTATTATCATCTTATATCCTTTGTATCAGTGGGAGGAATAGTGCCCCATCATTGGTGTCAGTGGGAGGAATAGTGCCCCATCATTGGTGTCAGTGGGAGGAATAGTGCCCCATCATTGGTTTCAGTGGGAGGAATAGTGCCCCATCATTGGTGTCAGTGGGAGGAATAGTGCCCCATCATTGGTTTCAGTGGGAGGAATAGTGCCCCATAATTGGTGTCAGTAGAAGGAATAATGCCCCATCATTGGTTTCAGTGGGAGGAATAGTGCCCCATCATTGGCGCCAATAGGAGAAATTCTGCCCTATTGTTGGTGTCAGTGGAAGGAATAGTGCCCTACAGGTAAATAGTGGGAGTGGGAGGAAGCATGCCCCACAGTTGGTGTCGGTAGGAGGAATAGAGCAGTATTGTTGGTGTCTGTGGGAGGAATAGTGTCCCATCATTGGTTTCACTGGGAGGAATAGTGCCCCATCATTGGTGTCAGTGAGAGGAGTATTGCCCCATCATTGGTGTCAGTGGGAGGAATGGTGCCCCATCATTGGTGTCAATGGGAAGAATACCACCCCATCCTTCGTATCACTGGGAGGAATAGTGCCCCATCATTGGTGTCAGCGGGAGGAATAGTGCCCCATCATTGGTTTCACTGGGAGGAATAGTGTCCCATCATTGGTGTCACTGGGAGAAATTCTTCCCTATTGTTGGCGTCAGTGGGAGGAATAGTGCCCCATCATTGGTGTCAATGGGAAGAATAACGCCCCATCTTTTGTACCACTGCGATGAATAGTGCCCCATCATTGGTGTCAATGGGAAGAATAATGTCCCATCTTTCGTATCACTGGGAGGAATAGCGCCTCATCATTGGTGTCAGTGGGAGGAATAGTGCCCCATCATTGGTGTCAGTGGGAGGATTAGTGCCCCATCATTGGTGTCAGTGAGAGGAATAGTGCCCCATCATTGGTGTCAATGGGAAGAATACCGCCCCATCCTTCGTATCACTGGGAGGAATAGTGTCCCATCATTGGTGTCAGTGGGAGGAATAGTGCCCCATCATTGGTT
This sequence comes from Lithobates clamitans, assembly GCA_037952925.1. Taxonomy (NCBI): domain Eukaryota; kingdom Metazoa; phylum Chordata; class Amphibia; order Anura; family Ranidae; genus Lithobates; species Lithobates clamitans. The sequence continues at coordinate 155,953 of JBBGZY010001833.1, forward strand.
TCACTGGGAGTAATAGTGCCCCATCATTGGTGTCGCTGGGAGAAATTCTGCCCTATTGTTGGCGTCAGTGGAAGGAATAGTGCCCTACAGTTAAATATTGGGAGTGGGAAGAAGTATGCCCCATGGTTGATGTCAGTTGAAGGAATTGTGCCTCATAGTTGGTGTCAGTAGGAGGAATAGTGCCACATATCAGTGGAGGAAATGGTGCCCTAAGGGCCGGATAAAGGCAAGTAAAGGGCCGCAGTTTGGAGACCACTGACCTAGTCCATAATTTCAGGACTACATACTACCAAGTTTGAAAACACTTCGGCCCTGTGCAGTACATACTCTGCAACGGCCTGCGAACAGTTAATCATTTTTCAGCACGCTGTTTGGGCTCCACATCAGCCCGTTATCCCGCGTGGCTGCCCAGGATCACACGCTCCGGTCTGGCATTTGGAAAGTGTTGGGTTGTTTCCTTGCTGGGACGGAGACGGGCTATTCATGCTTGTGGTGGCCAAGATCCCAGATGGGAAGTAGTGGACAGATGAAGGTCCCAGGTGCCCGGCACAGGAAGATTTATTCCACTGGGGGAATCTGAGCCTGTTTTTTGGCTCCGCGGGAAGAGGGGACAGCTCATTCTTGGCTGCTGCAGCGTAGGCAGAAGAGGCGCGATCAATGGCTCACGCACAAGTAATTAAAGGTCCGATGGTGCCAAGATCTAGTGGACAATGCATGCAGAGGTCCGGCTGTTTGTAGAAGGATAATTAGAGACAATCTCACATATGAATAAACGGGGTCAACACTGGTGGAGGAAGCATTTGGGCATTTCCACACCTTGATGGGTTTCTTTACTGTAGGAATGTAGCTATCAAAAAAAAAAGCTTTAAAATAGGCCACTAGTTAAACTCTTTGAGTTTTGAATAGAGTAGGAAGGGTTGAGACCTCAACCGAACTGTTATTGCTTTCTCTGACCCAAATCAGGTTATTTGACACCATTTTTTGTCCCATGAGTACACAGGAAGTAAGGGTTATCTCACCCATGGGGACACACGCAGCACCAGGAACCTGAACTGGAGTTTGGCACCTGTTACAGGTGTCAGGGCTTAGCATGGTGTATGAACAACCTCAATACTCAGCAGCAAGAAAGATGTATTTTAGAAATGAGCTTTTAGCAGAAGTTATGTGTGTCTTTGAAGATTCAGATGCTACACTAAACGCTACCACTTATCCCAGTTCATGAAACACTCTGATTTTCTTCTACGGAGAGTTCTCAAGGGTTCTGTCAAGTACAAGAGCGGCCTATAAAGTCTTGTACAAAGCAATTCAACTCTTTGGATCAATTCCTCACTTATATTTTGAGCCTGGCATATTCAAACCTTCTACCTTACCAAGTAGAAGTTCTTGGCTGCCCTGATCTGTCCAGAGGAATGGTTGTGACAGAGCAATACCCTTCAAATGGGAGACATTGGTTGAGGTCCCAACAAGGATGAGCACTGGGGGAGAAAGGCCATGGTCTAGACCAGTGTTCCTCAACTCCAGTCCTCAAGGAGCCCCAACAGGTCATGTTTTCAGGCTTTCCATTACTTTGCACAGGTGATTTGATCAGTTTCACTGCCTTAGTAATTACCACAGCCGTTTCATCTGAGGGATATCCTGAAAACATGACCTGTTGGGGCGCCTTGAGGACTGGAGTTGAGAAACCCTGGTCTAGACTCATAACCAATAGAAGGGAGGGTATCACCTCCCTGGGAACACCTTGGACCTACCCTAGGAAGAGCAGGTGTCATTGTCCTAAAAGATGTTTGCAGGTCTGCTTAGTTTGTCACCTTGGATGAGTATGTTAGGTAAAAGCTGTGGTAACAGTACTAAACAACATCTGTTCTCCTGTCACGGTGGGTGGAGATAGCCCCTAGCTTCAAACTAGGAGGTGTTGGTTGAGGTGGTGTAGACATCTTATTTGAGTGCTCTTTGGGATGCCCCTAAACAGGGACAACCAATGGGGAGAAAGACCATGGTCCAGACCCCTAACAAACAGAAGGGAGGGTATCTCCTCCCTGGGAAAACCTTTAACCTACCCTCGAAAGAGCAGGTGTCCTTTTCCTAAAGGGTGTTTTTAGGTCTGCTTAGTTTGTCACCTTGTTTGAATTGGTTAAGTAAAAGCTGTGGTAACAGTACTAAACAACTAATTTGTTTACCTTTCACCATGGGTGGAAATAGACTTAGCTTCAAACTTGGAGGTGTTGGTTGAGGTGGTTTGGACATCTTATTTAAGTGCTCTTTGGGATGTTCCTAAAGGATGTTTGCAGGTCTGCTTAGCTTTTCGCCTTCATCTGTTCTCCTGTCACCATGGGTGGAGTTAGCCCCTAGCTTGAAAGGTGTTGGTTGAAGTGGTTTGGACATTTTATTTAAGTGCTACTTGGGAGGTCACAACAGGGACGACCACTGGGGTAGAAGACCGTGGTCTAGACCCATAACAAATGGAAGTGAGGGTATCTCCTCCTTGGGAACACCTTGGAACTACCCTAGGAAGTGCAGGTGTCCTTGCCCTAAAGGATGTTTGCAGGTCTGCTTAGTTTGTCACCTTGTTTGATTTGGTTAAGTTAAAGCTGTGGTAACAGTACTAAAAGACATCTATTTCCTGTCACCATGGTTGGAGATAGCCCCTAGCTTCAAACTGAGAGGTGTTGGTTAAGGGGGTTTGGACATTTTATTTGAGTGCTCCTTGGGAGGTCACAACAGGGATGACCACTGAGGAAAGAAATCTCCTCCTTGGGAACACCTTGGAAATACCCCAGGAAGAGTGAGTGTCCTTGTTTCAAAGTATGTTTGCAGGTCTGCTTAACTTTTCACCTTCATAGCCCTTGCTTGAGTTGGTTGAGTAAAAGCTGTGGTAACAGTACTAAAGGACATCTGTTCTCTTTTCACTATGGGTGGAGTTAGCCCCCGGCTTCAAACTGGGAGGTGTTGGTTGAGGTGGTTTGGACATGTTATTTGAGTGGGAGTCATGGGGTGACCACTGGGGAAGAAGACCGTGGCCCAATAACAGATTGAAGGGAGGATATTTCTTGCCAGGGTGCACCTTGTAACTACCCCAGGCAAAGTGTCAATGCATGTCCTAAAGGATGTTCTCAGGCCTGCTTAGCCTGTTGCCTTCACAACCCTTGTTGGAGTTGGCTGAGTAAAAGTTGTTGTATGGGTAGTAACAAACCCAATAGTACTAAATGACATCTGTTCTTGTGTGAAGATGACAGGGCACTTTCTCTAAGTGGCAGGAGGATTAGGTGTCATTCGGCACCTCAGAACATTGGTGTAAAAGCAGCAAGAAGAGAAGGAATACCCAAAACTCAGAGGTGGGCAAAAACAAAGCTGGGAATTATGGCAGGGAAGGTCTTCCTGTTGGAGCATCTCAAGACATATAAGAAGGGGCTGACTCCACCCACGAGGCTCCAACTATAACCAAAGTATCATTTTTTTACAATGGAAAAACTCTTCAAGACTTCAGGAACCAGATCATAAATGCCATTCAAAGCCAGGGCTGAGCTTAGGGCAACCCTTGCTGGAGCTGGTTGAGTAAAAGTTGTGGTATGGGTAATAGCAAACCCAACAGTACTAAGAAAACATATATTCTCCTGTTACCATGATGGGGCAATTAGCCTAGGTGGCAGGAGCGTTAAGTGTCATTCAGAACATCAGTGCAAAGGCAGCAAGAAGAAATGGTATATCCAAAACTCCCAGGTGGGCAAGAACAAAGCTGGAAGTTAAGGAGGGGTCTTCCTGTTGGAGCATCCAAAGGCATATAAGAAGCCAGGGGCTGACTCCACCCACGAGGCTCCAACTGTAACCAAAGTATCATTTTTTACAATGGAAAAACTCTTCAAGACTTCGGAACCAGATCATAAATGGCATTGAAAGCCAGGGCTGAGCTTAGAGCAACCCTTGCTGGAGTTGGTTGAGTCAAAGTTGTGGTATGGGTGATAGCAAACCCAACAGTGCTAAAAAACATCTATATCCCCTGTTACCATGGTGGGGCAATTAGCCTAGGTGGCAGGAGCGTTAGGTGTCATTCAGAACCTCAGAACATCAGTGCACAGGCAGCAAGAAGAAACGGTATACGCAAAACTCCCAGGTGGGCAAGAACAAAGCTGGAAGTTAAGCAGGGGTCTTCCTGTTGGAGCATCCAAAGGCAAATAAGAAGCCAGGGGCTGACTCCACCCATGAGGCTCCAACTATAACCAAAGTATAATTTTTTTTAGGGTGGAATAACTCTTCGAGTCTTTGGAACCAGATCAGAAAAGGCATTGAAAGCCAGGGCTGAGCTGAGGGCAAGCAGAAGAAACGGTTGCTTTGACGGTGAAGGGGGGGAGGCGTACTTTTGCACCTTTTCTCCTTGGGTGCCAACAGACCTTTTTTTCAGCACTTCTAAAAGCCAACTCAATTTTTCCACATAGGAGAGGCAGAATCAGCACAAGGGGCTACTCGGTTGTACTGTCGGTGCTCACATACTAACAAGGAGCATGCTGATAGGCAGAGAAAGAGCAGAGGACAGAGAGATGAGCTGATCAGTCTGCTGCTTCTCCATTCACTGTCCAATCACAGGCTAGCGAGAGAGACAAGACCTGTAAGTGTTACTGAACTCCAGGGCTGTGCTGTGGAAATCACAGAGCTTGATGGACAGAAATACAACTCCGTTGGCAGGTAAAACAGGCCTTGTCAATTTATTTTATCTGTGTATTTAGCTGATTGCCTGGAGTTCACCTTTAAGATAAAATAAATATAATAAATAAAAAAAATTAGGAAATTTAAAAATATGTTTAAAAAAATTTGTTCAGCTAGTGTAGCAGATATTTGTATCTTGAAACGATGTGGCTTTCTACCATATACATGTATAAGTGCCTAATGTATAGAACCTGCAGGGAGAAGGAGAAAAAAAAACTGCATGTTTACACCTCGGGACATTTCCACATAATTGCATGCGACATCTGCTGCTCCTTCGAACACAAACAAGGAGAAAAAAAATAATCACAGATTTTTGGACTCGAACTGAGCATTTAATTGCGCAGCAAATATTTAAGAGATGGTGACATATTTACTCTTAAAATATAATAGATTGCCATTATTTACATTGAGTGTTTGACAAAAATGATTTTTGGAGCCTCCGCAACAAAAAGGACCAATTTGGTTTTTTTCGTGGGGGGTGAGACATTAAAGGAGCAGAACATTGAAAAATGGATAATTGTTTAATTAGCAAATTTGTCCGAACGTTGTATTCATTTTACACTATATTACCAAAAGTACTGGGACGCCTGCCTTTACACGCACATGAATTTTAATGGAATCCCAGTCTTAAACTGTAGGGTTCAAAATTGAGTTGGACCACCCTTTGCAGCTATAACAGCTTCAACTCTTCTTGGAAGGCCGTCCACAAGGTTTAGGAGTGTGTCTATGGGAATGTTTGACCATTCTTTCAGAAACGCATTTGTGAGGTAATTTACTGATGTTGGACAAGAAGGCCTGGCTTGCCATCTCTGCTCTAATTCATCCCAAAGGTGTTTTATCGGGTTGAGGTCAGGACCATGTCTTTATGGACCTTGCTTTGTGCACTGGTGCGCAGTCATGTTGGAACAGGAAGGGACCATCCCTAAACTGTTCCCACAAAGTTGGGAGCATGAAATTGTCCAAAATGTCCCTTCATGGAACTAAGGGGCCAAGCCCAACCCCTGAAAAACAACCCCACACCATAATCGCCCCTCCACCAAATGTTTTGGACCAGTGCACAAAGCAAGGTCCATTAAGACATGGATGAGCGAGTTTGGGGTGGAGGAACTTGACTGGCCTGTACAGAGTCCTGACCTCCACCTGATAGAACATCTTTGGGATGAATTAGAGTGGAGACTGCGAGCCAGGCCTTCTCTTCAACATCAGTGCCTGACCTCACAAATGTTCTCTATTGGGAATTCCAATGGGTCTTGGGTCTTCATACTCCCCAACAGCGGGAACCATGTGTGCCTGGGCTACACAGGAATTAGAGCAATTGCCTCTGCTTGCCGAATTTCCAAAAGTGTTTTCAAAACCAGAGGTACAATTGGGAACACATAGACCAGCCTTTCTCAACCTTTATACCCCAGGGGAACCCTTGAAATAATTTCCAAGTCTCAAGATTCCCCGGCTAAAATGTATTTATCTGAAGTCAGTGGAAAGAATACACCTTATATTGATTAATAGTGGCAAGAATGCCCCCCTTACAGTGGTGATCAGAATGGTAACGAAAACAGCAAAAAAGATCATTGGTTTCATGCCGCTGGCTTGGCCAAGCGGCGCTGGACCCAAAACTATGAAGGCACTATCAGATAGAAGGTCAATCAGCTACAGCTCAAGGAACTCTTAGCAACCTCTGGCAGTACCCTAGTTGACAATTGCTGACATAGACTAACAGATGATTCCACACCTGGTCTAGCACATCCACTTCTAAATCCATAACTCTCAAGTAATGTTTCTGCCACTTGGTGTTGAATCTGGTCACCATCAGATCGATGGTAGGGTATCCTCACTTATTAAAGATCTTGTTGAGATAAGAGCTCTTCAGCTACCATTCCTTCATATTTGACATGGTTTAATGCCACTGGCTCAGACAAGTGCTGTTGGATCCAAAACTGTGAAGGCACCATCAAATAGAAAGTCAATCAGCCACAGCTCAAGGACCTGGGCTAGAACATCCACTTCTAAATCCATGACTCTCAAGTAATATTTCAGACACTTGGTGTTGAATCTGGTCGAATCGATAGTAGGGTATCCCTACCCATTGAAGTTCTTGTTGAGATAAGAGTTCTTCAGTTACCATTCCTTCATATTTGACATGGTTTCATGCCGCTGGCTTGGCCAAGTGGAGCTGGACCCAAAACTATGAAGGCACTATCAGATAGAAGGTCATTCAGCTACAGCTCAAGGAACTCCCAGCAACCTCTGGATGAACCCTAGTTGAGAATGGTTGACATAGACTAACAGATGATTCCAGACCTGGGCTTGCACATCCATTTCTAAATCCACAAATCTCAAGTAATATTTTGGACACATGGTGTTGAATCTGGTCCCCATTAGATTAATGGTAAGGTGTCCCTACTCATTGAAGATCTTGTTCAGATAAGAGCTCTTCAGCTACCATTCCTTCATATCAGCGAAGCTTGAATATTATTAGGGCCAAGGATGTATGTTTGCTATGAGCGCCTTCAGACATGGCTCTGCCCAAATCAGAGTGGCCTCTTGAAGGAGGACCATACTTCTTGTCCAGCCTTGAAAGGCTACATTTGGGAACGTAGTAGCGTTGTCTATCCTAAGCATTACTTTCTGACTTCGAAGAAGAGGTTCAAATACTTGTAATGCATTGAAGGGTGCCCTGAGTTTTAAAATGTTTGCAAGAGTGTACCATAGAGCTGACCATCTTTCCACGACAATGTGCTCCCCAGCCCTGGAGACTGGCATCTGAAGTAACAATGAACCAGTCTCCAAGGCCAGGGGACCTGCGGAGAGACAGATTGGTAGGGTCTGTCCGTGTACCATAGAGCTGACCATCTTTCCATGACAATGTGCTCCCCAGCCCTGGAGACTGGCATCTGACATAACAAGGGACCTGCGGAGAGACAGACCGGTAGGGTCTGTCCACAAGATACGACTGTCTTTGACTTTTTTGGGAGATCTAGTCAACTTGGTCATGTCTTTCTGATTCCATTGATTGAGAAAAGTTGCTTGGAATCTTCTCCTGTGCCAATAGGCCCAAGGTACTGCTCCAAGCATAGCCGGCTGAAGTCATTTTTCTCCTCTGCAGTTAAGCAGCACAGCTTGGCCAGGGACCGGCTATAAGCCTTGCTGGACAACACTTCACTGATGAGTTCATTGCTATTAACTGTGTGCTCACCCCTTGCAAGTAAGTTTCCAGTGTAAGGTTGACGGTGCTCTATAGTGTGGCAGAGGCTAACTTGTTTCCAGTACTGCCCCTTCTTCTTGCAATCTGAATTCCGCTGTGCAGGATATTACAGGAAGCTAATATAAAGACAACTGGTATTAATACTAGATGTATTTGAAAGCATTTGATATAGCTGCTTTAAGGGCTCATTTACAACCTATGCATGCACGTTACCACATGCGTGGCCTGATGCGTTGACCATCTATTTCCTATGGGTTTCCAATATTTGTTAGTACACCAAAAAAAAACAACTCAAGGCAGGTATCTGCTGGTGTCACCGTTCTGAAGCATGCGTTGTTCAGGATGTAGATGCCAATGATTAAAAAAAAAAACAAAACCCTAAAATGCATGCACCTGTCAACGCAATGTTCAGCCTTAAAGCTTGCTGGGAGATATAATATGTACATATATATTTATCTTTCTATATACATACCATGCTCTCTAATCTTAGCACCCGTCTAGAACAGGATTGATCATTTTAGGATTGCCTCGAGTCTTGCGTTGATGTGATCCTTCCATGTCCTATTAAAGTTGGACCTTTTTTTTTCTTTTCCTTTTTCCTGCCAGTGGCAGTTTATGGTCTCTTCTCTGTTCCTAATGCACAGGATGGATCCATGTTAATTTAATTAGTCATTGAGCATTATCTGGGGCTGCCTCCGGGATCTCGGCGACCCCACAGACCTCCTCCGCTGGTACACAAGGCAGAGGGAACGTTGGCTATTGATGTCAGTGAATGCCCACTAGAAAATTGACCGGGGATCCAGATGGGGAGATGAAGACCGCTATCCGCAGACCTTGGAAACTCACTAAAAAAAAAGAAAAGCTTGACAGCTTTGATAGACAGTTAGCTGCCAGAACATTTTATGTTAAGGGCGTACTCCAAAACTGCTGTCTGGTTTATACAGAAGAACAAAGAATAAAACTTCTAGATATATAAAAAGTTTTATAAGCTGAATATAAAGCTCTTGTCTTAGCGGAGACTTTTATCTATGCGTAGATGACTTCCTGTGCTGTAATCTCATTGAGAGATGCTGCCTCTGGTTACCCTTAGCATATCCTCTTATTAGCCTAAATGGCTGGCAACATAGAACAATAAGTATTGTCTAGAGCAGCCTTTCTAAACCTTTTTGCTCTAGATCAGTGATGGCGAACCTTGGCACCCCAGATGTTTTGGAGCTACATTTCCCATGATGCTCAACTACACTGCAGAGTGCATGAGCTTTATGGAAATTGTAGTTCCAAAACATCAACATCTGGGGGGCCAAGGTTCGCCATCACTGCTCTAGAGTGTGTAGAATGCCCCTTACATTGGCGGCCAGTGTGTAGAATGTCCCTTGCATTGCTGCTCAATGGGAAGAACGCCCCTTACATTGGTGGCCAGTGGAAAGAATGCCTCTTACACTGGGGGCCAGTGGGAAGATTGCTCTTTACATTGGTGATCAGTGAGAAGAATGTTCCTTACATTGGTGATCAGTGAGAAGAATGTTCCTTACATTGGTGATCAGTGAGAAGAATGTTCCTTACACTGGTGATCAGTGAGAAGAATGTTCCTTACATTGGTGATTAGTGAGAAGAATGTTCCATACATTGGTGGCCAGTGTGTAGAATGTCACTTACACGGGTGATCAGTGGGAAGAATGTCAGGACTTTGGTGGCCAGTGGGACACTCCTTACATTAGTGGTCAGTGCAAGAAAAAAATGAAAGCTCCTCCTCAGCAGTGGAGACAGGGGAGTTTTGGGAGGGGGGGACATGTATTTCTATGCGCTTTATTAACAATCATCTTTTCAGATGTCTTCTGGCCGGTCATGTAACATCTAGGATCTTTTTGCTCTTCACCTCTTCTCTGGTTCTGAGTGGTCTTCAATGATGCAGAGCACTATGGTAATGCCCTTCCAGGGGGCAGATCCAAGACACGCTACATCAGCAAAAAGGGGTTTAAATGTCCATGGGTGTCCTAATACCTAGAGGGACTGGAACAATGCCGGAGAGCTATATATATATATATATATATTTTAGCAGGGCTACTACATTTTAAAATAAAATATACAGTTGGAATTGGCTTTAGTGTGATCTTGTGAATTATAAGGTATAAACTTTCAGGACACATGAGATTTCTTCATATTATGACCAATCAGGAACTTGGGCCCCCCCCCCCTTTTTTCTCTTTACCCTCCAAGGCCAACCCCCCCTTCCATTCCCCCCATTCCTCTTTACCCCCTTATTCCCTACTTCCCACCTATATATGCCCCCTGGGTACATGATTTGTAACTCCCCTCTTGGGACCTACCCTCCCATTGCTGTCCAACAACAATATCTTTACCACTTGGATATCTGACTTTTACGGACACCTCTTCTAGGCATCTATAACACTCCAGTGGTGTAGGTCATCTTGGGTAACTCAAGACTAGGATAGTCAGCTGGGGCAGAATTACTACATAAATATTACCTGACCTAACATGGACTTGGAGAACCTACTTAAAGAGATCAGAGCAGCCTTTCTCAACCAGGGTTCCATGTATACCGAAGGTTCCTCCAGAGGTTGCTCTGAGTTCCTTTAGTAATTAGCAACTTATGCCTCTCAGAAAAATTCCCACTGACACCACTGATCTTCTTAGCTATCTGTAGGGGGTGAATTCTTGCCAATGACCACCAATGTAAGGAACATTCCTCCCAGTGACCACCATACTAACGTACAGTGGGCTGTGGATAAAGTAATTTTCCTGATGCCAACATGGCAGCATAAATATGATATAGCTCCGCCCCTATATCCACCCACAGGACCTGATTAGCTCTATAAAAGTCTGACTGAGAGCTACCTCCCCCATTCTCCTTTTTGTCCTCAAAGATCAGCACCTACAGACCGTTACACTCAGGTTAAGCTCTTACCTGCGGACTATGTCGGAGTCCGTCTGGGTTCAGCCTCTCCCAGCACGCAGTCCCACATCTTAGGCTGCTAAACGCACCAACAAGGTGGGGAGCCCCTTCTGGTGGTATGTATGCTGCCATGTATTGGCGTCAGGAAAGGAAAATTACGGTAAGTATTTGATACAATTTTCCATAATCATCAGGGATTCCCTGAGCCTGGAATTTTATTTCAAGGGTTTCTCCATGTTAAGAGGGTTGAGAAAGGCTGGACTAAAGGGTAGAGCGTTCCCCCTTATCTCTCCCTTCCCCCAAGGGTACTCCCACCCCCAAACTTTCCTATATTTATTGGTACTTTTTGACCTTTACCTCTGTCCTGTCGTTGTATATGGTGTATACTGTGGGTTTGTGGAACCAGTGACAAAGCTACCAGGGTCACAAAGGTCACACTTGCGACCTGTCCCCTGCCATTTTGTCACCATTGGGGGGGCCCCAAGATGGCAGCAAGGGGGCCCATTGCAGAACATGTAAAAGGGTCCATGAGGCTCGGTTCACACTGCTTCGACCCCAAAGTTACAGCAGTGTGAACCGGGACTTCTAAAAAACCCTGCAATGGTAGTAAAGGGCAGTGGGCCCAGAAGGAAGGACCCTGGTTTTGGAAGGAAGGACCCCCCAGGACAAGAGGAAAGGGCCCCAGAACTGATGAAAAGGGCCCTGGTAGTCAGGGGTCCCTTCATTGTTTCTCGCATGGGGGGCCCTAAGCCCCGGTTCACACTGGGACGACTTGTCAGGCGACCTAGTCGCCTGACAAGTCGCCTCCCGTTCTGTGCTATGGAACCGTTCTAAGGGGAGCGACGCAAGTCGCTCCGACTTAGAAAAAGGTTCCTGTACTACTTCGGGGGCGACTTGGGGCGACTTGCATAGACTTCTATACAGAAGTCGTTTTGCAAGTCGCCCGGGCAGTCGTTTGCAGGTCGCCTCGCTGAGGCGACCTGCAGGTCCTGTTGCCCCTGTGTGAATGGGGTCTAAAGGTTCTAGTTATGCCTCTGTGTGGAACGTATAATCTTTAATCTTAAAAAAAAAAAAAAAAATGTAAAAAATTCTGGTTCGCCAAGAAAGTTTATGGCGTAAACTGGGAACGTTCTGCGATAATGAGTGACGCTCGACCCACTTCTCACACCTGCGCTCAGGTCAGGGGAGAAATGTGAAACGCTCCACCAGATTCGAATTCTTAATCTGCTTATTTGGTTTCGCCGCTTTCCAGTGAAAAGGCGCGCCTCTCTCCGCTCAATGAAAACAACAGGGCAGACATCTGTCCGCGTCCTCGCCCGTCACACAAGGCGAAAAAGTCAGCAGGTGACGACGGAATTCCTGGCCGTGCGGCTCTGAATAGAAAAACGATGACAGTGAAAAATTAAAGGGGGTTTTTCTCCAATTATAGATCGGCTATTTTTGTCTATGTGGTGGTTGGGGGGAGGGGAGTGCGCCGTGCCCGCTTATTACCGCAACGCCATGCACTGTTGCCCGCCCTGTAAACAGCAGATTTTGGGGGCGGGCTACGGTCACCGACTCTGAATGGGAATCCTGCTCAAATATTTTCAGAGGGATTTTTAAAGCGTGCAACGCAACACAAGCGTGCGAGGCACAAAAAAAAATAATTGATCGTGCCAGCAAACCTCGTTTCTTGGAGGCTTTGTACAGTAGGTGCTGCAGAACTACCACCCCTGGCCTGCACACATTCCAAGATCCTGGAATCATTTCCTGGTACCTGTATCAGCTTGTTACAATATTGCAACATTGTATCAGAAAGTCATCAATGGTTCCATTTAATTCTTTAAAGGGAAACATTATTTTATCACGGGAGTCATTGATAAATAATCAAACATAATTTTATTATGGGAATTATTGAAAAATGGATCAAATATTATTTTATTATGGTATTCATTGATTAATAATCAAACATTATTTCATAACGGGAATCATTGATAAATGATCAACCATTATTTTATTATGGTAATCATTGATCATAAATCAAACATTATTTCATAATGGGAATAATTGATAAATAATAAAACATTATTTTATTATAGTAATCATTAATCAATAATCAAACATTATATAATAACAGAAATAATTGATAAATATTCAACCATTATTTTATTATGGTAATCACTGATAAATAATCAACCATTATTTTATTATGGGAATCATTGATCAATAATCAAATATTTTAATGCGAATAATTGACAAATATTCAAACATTATTTTATAACGAGAATCATTGATAAATAATCAAAAATTATAATGGGAATCATTGATAAATAATCAACCATTTTTTTATTATGGAAATTATTGATAAATAATCAGCTATTATTTTATTATGGGAATCATTGATCAATAATTAAACATTATTTTATAATGGGAATTATTGATAAATAATCAAACATTATAATGGGAATCATTGATAAATATTCAGCCATTATTTTATTATGGTAATTATTGATAAATAATCAAGCATTATTTAATCATGGAAATTATTGATAAATAATCAACCATTATTTTATTATGAGAATCATTGATTAATAATCAAACATTATAATGGGAATCATTGATAAATAATCAACCATTATTTTATTATGGGAATCATTGATAAATAATCAAACATTATTTATTTTATTATGGAAATCATTGATACATAATTAAACATTATTGTATAACAGGAATCATTGATCAATAATCAAATATTATTTTATAAGGGGAATCATTGATAAATAATCGAACATTAGGAATTAGGAATTAAGAATCTTTGATTAAAAAAAAAACAATTTGATTGGAAACGTCAGGCGTGAATTTGGTGGTGGCAGATGTAATACTGTCTGTGTTATAAATATGATCAATGATCAATCATGACTAATGTATGATCAATATGATCCATCAGGAACACAGGTAGAATCAAATCTGATATCATTTCTATTGATTCTGCTGTCTATGAAGTCCTAGGTGTTCCCAGGTTACAGGTCTGCCCTCTGTATCTGGGAGCTCCTCGGCCTCACAGGGAAGGAGGAGATTGCACATCGCAGAGTCATATGACCAGAGGCTGCAGTCCTACCGAATCTAATTGCATGGGGTTTATGACACGGATTAAATATAAAGCAGGTTTCTTTTTTTCTTAGCATAGCTTCAGTGTTGCCTGGAGCAGAATTAAGAGCCGTTATTATAATAAGAGACATTATTGGGGAGCCTGGCATTGGGGCTCCCAAAACTTCTAGATAACATTTAGGTTTTTTCTAGTAAGGTGAATTGACTTTTTGGAGTGTCGGGTTGAAGGGGGGAGGGGGGAGGAATGGCGGCACCTGGGCCAGCCATGGGGACAGTTGACGATGTTTGTGGAGCTGAGCGCTGACATGTTCCTCATCTTCCCCCCGAACCTACACCGCAAATATCACAACCGATCAATCCACAGCCCAGGCCTGCCGCCCCCCCCACCCCCCCGCCCTCTCAGGGCCTTCAAGTTGTTTTAAGGCTTCAGCTCTGTGGATGGGAATGAAAAACACAAAGAGACAACTCCCATCAGCTCCGGGTGTGATGACATGGAGGGCATTGGGGGGGGGGCAAACTCCCAGCCGGGCGATGGGACCATGAGATAGATAGATAGATAGATAGATAGATAGATAGATAGATAGATAGATAGATAGATAGATAGATAGATAGATAGATAGATAGATAGATAGATAGATAGATAATGGTTTTCTTATGTAAAATGTGGGGTGGTGTTTGTGGTTCCTCCCTCCCTAGAAATATTTCCACCATGAGAAGGTTTGTAGTAGAAGATCTGTGTGTATAGAATGTTCTTGTGGTGTATAATGATTACTGTCCTCTCTCGGATTATTGATGGGTACCACACACATATATACTGTATATACAGACACGGTCACAGTAGGAGAGCTCTCATCTCATCAGCAGAAGGAAGAATCTTCTCCCCCACCAGATGTAAGATTTTTCCGGCACTAGAAATGGTTGGATCACATCTGCATACAGAAAGATCGATATGGAACAGTCACAGACGTTTATAGAGAAAAGCTTTTGTTTTTTTTATACAGTATAGATACAATGGGGACGGAAAGTATTGAGACCCCCTTAAATTTTTCACTCTTTGTTATATTGCAGCCATTTGCTAAAATCATTTAAGTTCATTTTTTTCCTCATTAATGTACACACAGCACCCCATATTGTACACACAGCACCCCATATTGTACACACAGCACCCCATATTGTACACACATCACCCCATATTGTACACACAGCGCCCCATATTGTACACACAGCCCCCCATATTGTACACACAGCACCCCATATTGTACACACATCACCCCATATTGTACACACAGCACCCCATATTGTACACACAGCCCCCCATATTATACACACAGCCCCCCATATTGTACACACAGCACCCCATATTATACACACAGCACCCCATATTGTACACACAGCACCCCATATTGTACACACAGCACCTCATATTGTACACACAGCCCCCCATATTGTACACACAGCACCCCATATTGTACACACAGCACCCCATATTGTACACACAGCACCCCATATTGTACACACAGAACCTCATATTGTACACACAGCCCCCCATATTGTACACACAGCACCCCATATTGTACACACAGCACCCCATATTGTACACACATCACCCCATATTGTACACACAGCCCCCCATATTGTACACACAGCACCCCATATTGTACACACAGCACTCCATATTGTACACACAGCCCCCCATATTGTACACACAGCACCCCATATTGTACACACAACACCCCATATTGTACACACAGCACCCCATACTGTACACACAGCACCCCATATTGTACACACAGCACTCCATATTGTACACACAGCCCCCCATATTGTACACACAGCACCCCATATTGTACACACATCACCCCATATTGTACACACAGCCCCCCATATTGTACACACAGCACCCCATATTGACAGAAAAACACAGAATTGTTGACATTTTTTGCAGATTTATTAAAAAAGAAAAACTGAAATATCACATGCTCCTAAGTATTCAGACCCTTTGCTGTGACACTCATATATATAACTCAGGTGCTGTCCATTTCTTCTGATCATCCTTGAGATGGTTCTACACCTTCATTTGAGTCCAGCTGTGTTTGATTATACTGATTGGACTTGATTAGGAAAGCCACACACCTGTCTATATAAGACCTTACAGCTCACAGTGCATGTCAGAGCAAATGAGAATCATGAGGTCGAAGGAACTGCCTGAAGAGCTCAGAGACAGAATTGTGGCAAGGCACAGATCTGGCCAAGGTTACAAAAAAAAATTTCTGCTGCACTTAAGGTTCCTAAGAGCACAGTGGCCCCATAATCCTTAAATGGAAGACGTTTGGGACGACCAGAACCCTTCCTAGAGCTGGCCGTCCGGCCAAACTGAGCTATCGGGGGAGAAGAGCCTTGGTGAGAGAGGTAAAGAAGAACCCAAAGATCACTGTGGCTGAGCTCCAGAGATGCAGTCAGGAGATGGGAGAAAGTTGTAGAAAGTCAACCATCACTGCAGCCCTCCACCAGTCGGGGCTTTATGGCAGAGTGGCCTGACGGAAGCCTCTCCTCAGTGCAAGACACATGAAAGCTTGCTAAAAAACACCTGAAGGACTCCAAGATGGTGAGAAATAAGATTCTCTGGTCTGATGAGACCAAGATAGAACTTTTTGGCCTTAATTCTAAGCGGTATGTGTGGAGAAAACCAGGCACTGCTCATCACCTGTCCAATACAATCCCAACAGTGAAGCATGGTGGTGGCAGCATCATGCTGTGGGGGTGTTTTTCAGCTGCAGGGACAGGACGACTGGTTGCAATTGAGGGAAAGATGAATGCGGCCAAGTACAGGGATATCCTGGACGAAAACCTTCTCCAGAGTGCTCAGGACCTCAGACTGGGCTGAAGGTTTACCTTCCAACAAGACAATGACCCTA
The DNA here is from genome assembly GCA_037952925.1 of Lithobates clamitans. Lineage (NCBI taxonomy): Eukaryota > Metazoa > Chordata > Amphibia > Anura > Ranidae > Lithobates > Lithobates clamitans. Next base: position 172,769 of record JBBGZY010001833.1, read on the forward strand.
AGCACACAGCTAAAATAATGAAGGAGTGGCTTCACAACAACTCTGTGACTATTCTTGAATGGCCCAGCCAGAGCCCTGACTTAAACCCAATTGAGCATCTCTGGAGAGACCTAAAAATGGCCGTCCACCAAAGTTTACCATCCAACCTGACAGAACTGGAGAGGATCTGCAAGGAGGAATGGCAGAGGATCCCCAAATCCAGGTGTGAAAAACTTGTTGTATCTTTCCCAAAAAGACTCATGGCTGTATTAGATCAAAAGGGGGCTTCTACTAAATACTGAGCAAAGGGTCTGAATACTTAGGACCATGTGATATTTCAGTTTAATGCTTGGTAGAAAATCCTTTGTTGGTAATGACGGCTTCAAGACGCAGGCTCCTATATAGAGAAACTAGTCGCATGCGTTGCTCAGGTGAGATTTTGGCCTGTTCTTCTACACAAATAGTCTTCAAATCTTGAAGGTCCCGTGGGCCTCTTCTATGAACTCTGATCTTTAGTTCTTTCCATAGATTTTCTATTGGATTCAAGTCATGTGATTGGCTGGGCCATTCTAGCAGCTTTATTTTCTTTCTTTGAAACCAATTGGGAGTTTCCTTGGCTTTGTGTGTTGGGATCATTGTCTTGCTGAGATGTCCTTCCTCGTTACATCTTCATCATCCTGGTAGATGGCAGCAGATGTTTATTAAGAATGTCTTGGTACATTTTCCCATTCATCCTTCCTTCAACGATATGAAGTTTGCCAGTACCATGTGCTGATAAACAGCCCCGCCCACACCATGATGTTCCCACCTCCAAACTTCACTGTATGGTATGGGGGGTGTTTTTGGGGTGATGTGACCTCCAAACATGGGGTGTATTATGGCATCCAAATAAATTCAATGTTGGTCTCCTCTGACCAGACTATATTCTCCCCGTATTTCACAGGCTTGTCTAAATGTTGTGCAGCAAACTTTAAACGAGCTTCAACATGCTTTTTCTTCAGCAAAGGAGTGGTGAGTGTGCATACAGGCCATGGTGGGTGAGTGCATCACTTATTGTGTACCTGCTAATTCCAGGTCTTTCTGAAGCTCTCCACAAGTGGTCCTTGGCTCTTGGACAACTCTTCTGATAATTCTTTTCACTTCTCTGTCAGAAATCTTGAGAGGAGCACTTGGCCGTGGCCGGTTTATGGTGAAATTATGTTTTTCCACTTCCAGGTTATGGCCCTAACAGTGCTCACTGGAACATTCAGAAGTTTAGAAATCCTTCTGTAGCCTATGCCGTCAGTATGCTTTGCAACAATAAGGTTGTGAAGGTCTTGGGAGAGCTCTTTGCTTTTACCCATCATGGGATGTTTCATGTGTGACACCTTGGTAATGAGACACTTTTTTATAGGCCATCAGTTGAGACTGAACCAGCTGATATTAATTTGCACTGACGAGGGGTAGGATTGCTTTCTAATTACTGATAGATTTCAGCTGGTGTCTTGGCTTTCCATGCCTTTTTGCACCTCCCTTTTTTCATGTGTTCAATACTTTTCCCTGTGTCATTCCATTTTATTACACAGAACTTCATTTCTAAACTTACGCTAGATTTACAAAAGTATTGGGACAGCCCTCCGAATCATTGGATTCAGGTGTTCCAATCATCGCCACGGCCATAGGTGTAAAAAATCACGCACCTAGGCATGCAGACGGGGCTTCTACAAACATTTGTGAAAGAATGGGTCGCCCTCAGGAGCTCAGAGAATTCAAGCGTGGTACCGTTGTGATAGGTTGCCACCCGTCCAATAAGTCCACCCGTGAAATGTCCTTGCTACTAAACATTCCTCGGTCAATTGTTAGTGGTATTTTAACAAAGTGGAAGCAACTGGGAACAATGGAAACTCAGCCACGAAGTGGTAGGTCACGTAAAATAATAGAGGGGAGGGGGGCAGCGCTTGCTGAATCGCACAGTGAGCAGAAGTCAAGAGCTACAGACCCGCAAACTTCGTGTGGCCTTCAGATTAGCACAACCGTACATAGAGAGCCTTATGGACTGGTTTCCCATGGCCGAAGCAGTTGCTTCCAAGCCTTATATCACCAAGTGTAATGCAAAGCGTTGGATGCCGTGGTGTAAAGCACGCCACCACTGGACTCTAGAGCGGTGCAGACGTGTTCTCTGGAGTGACCAATCGCTCTTCTCTGTCTGGCAATCCAATGGACTTGTCTGGGTTTGGCGGTTGCCAGGAGAACGGTACTTGCCTCACTGCATTGTGCCAAGTGTAAAGTTTGGTGGAGGGAGGATTATGGTGTGGAGGCTGGTGTCAGCATACCAGTGGCGGCTGGTGCTCAAAATGTTTTTGGGGGGGGGCAAACAAACGGAAAAATACTGAAACCCCCCCCCCCCTTCAATTGCATCCTCACTGTGCCCATCAAATGCAGCCACTGTGCCCATCATATTCAGCCACTGTGCCCATCATATTCAGCCACTTGTGCCCATCATAAGCAGCCACTGTGCCCATCAAACGCAGCCACTTGTGCCCATCATATGCAGCCACTGTGCCCATCATATTCAGCCACTTGTGCCCATCATAAGCAGCCACTGTGCCCATCAAATGCAGCCACTTGTGCCCATCATATGCAGCCACTGTGCCCATCATATGAAGCCACTTGTGCCCATCATACGCAGCCACTGTGCCCATCATAAGCAGCCACTGTGCCCATCATAAGCAGCCACTTGTGCCCGTCAAATGCAGCCACTTGTGCCCATCATACGCAGCCACTTATGCCCATCATATGCAGCCACTTGTGCCCATCATATGCAGCCACTTGTGCCCATCATATGCAGCCACTTGTACCCGTCAAATGCAGCCAATTGTGCCCATCATACGCAGCCACTTGTGCCCATCATAAGCAGCCACTTGTGCCCGTCAAATGCAGCCACTTGTGCCTGTCAAATGCAGCCACTGTGCCCATCAAACGCAGCCACTTGTGCCCATCATACACAGCCACATGTGCCCATCATACACAGCCACTTGTGCCCATCAAAAGCAGCCACTGTGCCCATCAAACGCAGCCACTTGTGCCCATCATACGCAGCTACTGTGCCCATCATACGCAGCTACTGTGCCCATCATACGCAGCTACTGTGCCCATCATATGCAGCCACTTGTGCCCTTCAAATGCAGCCACTTGTGCCCATCATAAGCAGCCACTTGTGCCCATCGTATGCAGCCACTTGTACCCATCATACGCAGCCACTTATGCCCATCATATGCAGCCACTTGTGCCCATCATATGCAGCCACTTGTACCCGTCAAATGCAGCCAATTGTGCCCATCATACGCAGCCACTTGTGCCCATCATAAGCAGCCACTTGTGCCCGTCAAATGCAGCCACTTGTGCCTGTCAAATGCAGCCACTGTGCCCATCAAACGCAGCCACTTGTGCCCATCATACACAGCCACATGTGCCCATCATACACAGCCACTTGTGCCCATCAAAAGCAGCCACTGTGCCCATCAAACGCAGCCACTTGTGCCCATCATACGCAGCTACTGTGCCCATCATACGCAGCTACTGTGCCCATCATACGCAGCTACTGTGCCCATCATATGCAGCCACTTGTGCCCTTCAAATGCAGCCACTTGTGCCCATCATAAGCAGCCACTTGTGCCCATCGTATGCAGCCACTTGTACCCATCATACGCAGCCACTTGTGCCCATCATAAGCAGCCACTTGTGCCCGTCAAATGCAGCCACTGTGCCCATCATATGCAGAGACTGTGAGCCAGGCCTTTTCGTCCAACATCAGTGCCTGACCTCACAAAGGTTCTTCTGGAAGAATGGTCAAACATTCCCATAGACACACTTCTAAACCTTGTGGACGGCCTTCCCAGAAGAGTTGAAGCTGTTATGGCTGCAAAGGGCGGAGCCAACTCAATATTGAACCCTACGGACTAAGACTGGGATGTCATTAAAGTTCATGTGCGTGTAAAGGCAGGCGTCCCAATACTTTTGGTAATATAGATATGAGATGGAATAGATAGAACGAATGGCATTCAGATAGACAGACATACAGATGGGGTGCAAATTTGATAAATGCACTGGCACCTATGATATACTATGAGGATTTCGGTCATGCGTTGCGGTGCGCTGCCAGCCCCGGCTATGAATGGGAATTGTATAGATTGTAGAAGTCAGTGATTTGGAGTGTTGTTCAGGGAGAAGGATGGGGATAGAGACAGGCGGCACAGAGATGGATATGGATGCCAGCAATGTGCCCTCTGGATGATGGATAGTAAGTGTGGCATGTGGGCACAGCCTGGCAGGAGGGGGGAGGAGTGATGTGATGGGGGGGGGGGGTATTAATACAGAGACTATGTAGAGAGCCCTGTGCCCTCTATGCTGCCTGCCTGCTCAACCTGCCTCGCATTCCTCTGTGTGCCACCCCCGGGCACTGCCTGCCGCCTCGGCTCCATAGCGGATTAGTCACCCTGCTCTTCCCTGGTCTGAGCTCTGTCCCTGATTGCTGGACTATGCTGCTAGGGGAATGGGAATAAACCCTTATTAGTAAATAATGGCGGGCACATGTAGGGTGGCACTGCACACCCTCCCCATGTCTATACACAGAGGGATGGATTGATGTTTGAGATTTATATCTCATACAATGTTGTTCCTGTATATCTCTTACTTGTAAAGACATCATGTTCTGTTCTGCTGAATTGCTTCTTTCCCTGAAGCATGTCGTTGTGAACACTGATCCCCCCTCCCCTCCCCCCATCACCCTTCCCTTCTTTGCCATAATTCCAAGCTCTGCTCCTGTACACATGGGAATTTTGGGGGTCCCCACCTACCTTTCTGTGCTTTATAACCTCTATTCTCTGTAATATAAAATTAATACAAATCCAGCAAGGATGGTGGGAGCCCCTCATAATGAGCACAGCGGCTGTACAGACCCGGGAACTCAGCACAGGGATGGTGGGAGCCCCTCATAATGGGCACAGCGGGTGTACAGACCCGGGAACTCAGCACAGGGATGGTGGGAACCCCTCATAATGGGCACAGCGGGTGTACAGACCCGGGAACTCAGCACAGGGATGGTGGGAACCCCTCATAATGGGCACAGCGGGTGTACAGACCCGGGAACTCAGCACAGGGATGGTGGGAACCCCTCATAATGGGCACAGCAGGTGTACAGACCCGGGAACTCAGCACAGGGATGGTGGGAACCCCTCATAATGGGCACAGCGGGTGTACAGACCCGGGAACTCAGCACAGGGATGGTGGGAACCCCTCATAATGGGCACAGCGGGTGTACAGACCCGGGAACTCAGCACAGGGATGTTGGGAACCCCTCATAATGGGCACAGCGGGTGTACAGACCCGGGAACTCAGCACAGGGATGTTGGGAACCCCTCATAATGGGCACAGCGGGTGTACAGACCTGGGTACTCAGCACAGGGATGGTGGGAACCCCTCATAATGGGCACAGCGGGTGTACAGACCCGGGAACTCAGCACAGGGATGGTGGGAACCCCTCATAATGGGCACAGCGGGTGTACAGACCCGGGAACTCAGCACAGGGATGGTGGGAACCCCTCATAATGGGCACAGCGGGTGTACAGACCCGGGAACTCCCCAAAAGAGGTTACAAGATTTAGAAGAGACTGTCCGGGGGTTTAACTCTCCAGCATCCTTGGCCCCGTCCGGTTCCTATCCATGTCCGCCCCCATTATACACAGATGGTAGAACATTTTATCACTATTCGGGATATATTGAAGTAACAGAATTCTTCCATTAGGATTTATCCCGTTGATTGGATGCCAGAGGACGATGTGGGTCCCCGCACTCCCCTCCTAATAAAATAATTGCTGATGTCTTCAGGCCAAACGGTATTTCGGAGTTCAGTGGTAGATAATTAATGTCATGGTGCTGCAGATATCTCCTAAAACTCTGCCGTTTCCTGGGATTTGTTGGCCCGGCTGGGCAGGCAGGTGTTCTGGGGCCCCGTCTTCTATTATTCATTACAGAGCATTTCTCTATCCCTGAATAAAGAGAACCGGTCATTTATGAGGAATGGAGAACACAACAGAGAACAGCCTCATCCAGGTTCAGCACTGATACATTTCATTTATTAATCTAGTAGAAAGGAGTTTGTCGGTTCGGGTATTCCGAAAAACTACAGAAATCCTAGAGATACAAATAAGCTTTATTAAGATTTAAACAATGTGATAATTATAATGAGCACAGTGGGTGTACAGACCTGAGAACTCAGCACAGGGATGGTGGGAACCCCTCATAATGGGCACAGCGGGTGTACAGACCTGAGAACTCAGCACAGGGATGGTGGGAACCCCTCATAATGGGCACAGCGGGTGTACAGACCTGAGAACTCAGCACAGGGATGGTGGGAACCCCTCATAATGGGCACATCGGGTGTACAGACCCGGGAACTCAGCACAGGGATGGTGGGAACCCCTCATAATGGGCACAGCAGGTGTACAGACCTGGGAACTCAGCCCAGGGATGGTGGGAACTCCTCATAATGGGCACAGCGGGTGTACAGACCCGGGAACTCAGCACAGGGATGGTGAGAACCCCTCATAATGGGCACAGCGGGTGTACAGACCCGAGAACTCAGCACAGGGATGGTGGGAACCCCTCATAATGGGCACAGCGGGTGTACAGACCCGAGAACTCAGCACAGGGATGGTGGGAACCCCTCATAATGGGCACAGCGGGTGTACAGACCCAGGAACTCTGCACAGGGATGGTGGGAACCCCTCATAATGGGCACAGCAGGTGTACAGACCTGGGAACTCAGCACAGGGATGGTGGGAACCCCTCATAATGGGCACAGCGGGTGTACAGACCCGGGAACTCAGCACAGGGATGGTGGGAACCCCTCATAATGGGCACAGCGGGTGTACAGACCTGGGAACTCAGCACAGGGATGGTGGGAACCCCTCATAATAGGCACAGCGGGTGTACAGACCCGGGAACTCAGCACAGGGATGGTGGGAACCCCTCATAATGGGCACAGCGGGTGTACAGACCTGGGAACTGAAATCAGGTATGGTGGAAGTCTCTCACAATGGTCAGAGCAGTATACAGTGTGGGGAGATTCACTTTTGCAGTCAGCAGGAAATAGATGTAAGAACACATTCCTTGGCACCCTATAGAAGTACATGTTCCTGGATGGTGTAGACTTTAGTCATGCAGTCTGCCAACTAGTTGCTTGATTACATTCTAACAGACCTGTTTTGGGACATTAATCAAGCAACTGATCAGCACAGCTAAAGTTTGCACCATTCAGTGACCAGAAGTGAGGAACATGCTTGTCTATAGGGATGATCGGGATGTGTTCTTTCACTCGGGCTCCCCATTCATCATCAGTTACACTCTCTGCTGTCAATTCATGTGAATAGGTGGCTAAAAATGGAGATGTTGCGAATTGTAGACTCCGGCATAATGGGAAATGAATGCAGATGGGGATCTCTGGAAATGACTGTAAGGTATTTATGGAAAAATAACGCACACAGAATTTTAAAGAAACAGGACGAAAGAACTGAGAATTGAAACTTGGTGTATAAATATAATTTTAGTTTTTTTACTTTTTTCATCGTATTAACTTTGACGCGTTTCAGGATTTTAAATGCATGACCTTCATCAGGACACTACATTGATAATGTGAATGTGAATTGCTGCTGTATAGTAGACTTGTGCAATTTGTTTAATTTTTAATTCTATTTTTAACTACCGTATATACTCAAATATAAGCCGAGGCACCTAATTTTAGCACAAAAAACTGGGAAAACTTATTGACCCGAGTATAAGACGAGGGTGAGAAATGCACAGCTACTGTAAGTGGAAAAGAGGGTCAACAATGCCCATTTGCAGCATCACTGTGCCCATTTGCAGCCATAGGTCCCCCGAACTTCAAACTCGGTAGTTAAGGGTTCCTAGATGCCCCCTAGCTGCAGCCAAAATTTGGGGTCTCTGAACCCAAAGGGTCCCGAAATGACATTGCTGCAGATGGACATAGTTGACTGAATTTGGGGCCCCGTATCTTGGGGCCACTTGGTGCTAGGAACCTCAAATTTGGTGCGCAAACCCAGTGGAACTAGTACTACAATATATCCATATAGCTGGGGTTCCTAGAATCAAGTGGCCCTGAGATACAGGGCCCCAAAGTCTGTTCGGAAAATGTCAAGCACATTTCTGCAGCATAGAATGACATTTTCCGAACCGATTTTGGGGCCCCATATCTCGGGGCCACTTGGTTCTAGGAACCAATATATGGATATGTTGTAGTGCTAGTGCCACTGGGTTTGCACACCAAATTTGGGGTTCCTAGCACCAAGTAGCCCCAAGATACGGGGCCCCAGAGTTGGTTTGGAAATTGTCATTCTCTGCTGCAGAAAAGTGCTTGACTCGAGTATAAGCCTGAAAAAAAACAAAAAAATGTGCTGAAAAACTCGGCTTATACTCGAGTATATACGGTAGTTTCGACAAATTTGTTCATTCGGAAATATCCGAATTTTTGAATTTCCGGATTTTCAAATTTTCGAAAATGAAAAAAAATGTAAAAATTTGGAAATGTTGGAAATTCGAAATGTCGGAAAATCGAAAATTTTGAAAATCTGAAAATTCAAAAGAACGAAAATCCGAAAATTTAAACACCTGAAAATTTCTAAATCTGAAATAATAACTAACTAATAATAACGTAACAATTATTAATTATTAAATGATAGGTATTGGAATTTCCTTTCATATTTGGCTGTTAGTGAACATACGAGTACAAATTTATCCGAAGTTACGAATTATCTGAAATAACGAATGCCGCATCTAAATCAATGTAACGTAACGAATTAATAAAAATAAATAACAATAATAATAGTAATAAAAACTGTTTATTATTATTTGTATTTATTATTAATTTGTTCCGTTTCCATTCGTTTAGATGCGGCATTCGTTATTTCGGATAATTCGTAACTTTGGATTAATTCGTATTCGTTACGTTCACTAACAGCCAAATATGAAAGGAAATTCCAATACCTAGAATTTATTAGCTAGTTATTATTACTTAGTTATTATTTTAGAATTTTCGGATTTTTCTTCTTATTTATAAATTGTCAAAATTTTGGATTTTTGAATTCCGAGTATTTGGAAATTTTTCGGAAACTCGGAATTTGAAAATCCGAAAATTAGAAAATGCGGATTTTCGAATGTTCGAATTTACAAATTTTCGAAGTTACGAATTCCGAATGTACTAAATTCTAATTTCCAAATTTTCAAATTTTGATAAAAATTCAGAAAGTAACAAAAAAACCAATGAAACGAAAAAGAACTAATTTTTCGGCAGTGCACATGTCTAGTAAATAGAGGACCGTAGGAGGCACGACGAATAGGACAGATTTTCCTTTTCGGTGGCCGGTGTCCCCCTTTAAATAAATTGCGGCTCCTCGCCCCCCTAATTAGGAGCAACGCACCCCCATGGTCACCGAAGTGCAGCAGCGGGCTCTTCCTGTCGGCTCTATAAACACGGGATTGTGGGTCGTCCTGCTTTTCATTAGGGGACACCCAGCTGTGTCGTCCTGGAAGGTCTGCCGGGGTCCCCCCCCCTCCCCCCACTCTTGTTAACATCCTACAAGAAGAGGAAGTGGGATCCCAGCGAGCGATTTACAAGGAGCGCTGCGACTTCAAAGGCCGCGGCCAGCCACACAGTGACTCTATTAAAATGCTTGTTGGCAAATTGCTGGGGACAGTCTGGAGAGTGTCCCCGCACAGCCGTGTCACCTCTCCTTATAACCCGACACAGATGGCGGAGAAATGTGAGTGCGTGCCCCGCGACACCGCCATGGCGGCCCGGCGACTGTCAATCATTTCTATTACATGAGTGATGAGAACAGATGGAGAAGATACAGGAAGGAAACAATGTGACTGTATAATGTGGAGGAAACAATGTTACACTTCTAGAACGCAGGATCTATTTTTAGAGCAGTGATGTCACTCCTGTATTATATATCTTATATCTGGAGAGCGGTGATGTCACTCCTGTATAATATATCTTATATCCGGAGGGCGGTGATGTCACTCCTGTCTAATATATCTTATATCTGGAGGGTGGTGATGTCACTCTGTATAATATATCCTATATCTGGAGAACGGTGATGTCACTCCTCTATAATATATCTTATATCTGGAGAGCAGTGATGTCACTCCTCTATAATATATCTGATATCTGGAGAGGGGTGATGTCACTCCTGTATAATATATCTTATATCTGGAGAGTGGTGATGTCACTCCTGTATAATATATCTTATATGTGGAGAGCGGTGATGTCACTCCTGTATAATATATCTTATATCTGGAGAACGGTGATGTCACTCCTCTATAATATATCTTATATCTGGAGAGCGGTGATGTCACTCCTGTATAATATATCTTATATCTGGAGAGAGGTGATGTCACTCCTGTATAATATATCTTATATCTGGAGAGCGGTGATGTCACTCCTGTATAATATATCTTATATCTGGAGAGCGGTGATGTCACTCCTCTATAATATATCCTATATCTGGAGAGCGGTGATGTCACTCCTCTATAATATATCCTATATCTGGAGAGCGGTGATGTCACTCCTCTATAATATATCCTATATCTGGAGAGCGGTGATGTCACCCCTCTATAATATATCTTATATCTGGAGAGCGGTGATGTCACTCTGTATAATATATCCTATATCTGGAGAGCGGTGATGTCACTCCTGTATAATATATCCTATATCTGGAGAGCGGTGATGTCACTCCTGTATAATATATCTGGAGAGCGGTGATGTCACTCCTGTATAATATATCTTATATCTGGAGAGCGGTGATGTCACTCCTGTATAATATATCCTATATCTGGAGAGCGGTGATGTCACTCCTGTATAATATATCTGGAGAGCGGTGATGTCACCCCTCTATAATATATCTTATATCTGGAGAGCGGTGATGTCACTCTGTATAATATATCTTATATCTGGAGAGCGGTGATGTCACCCCTCTATAATATATCCTATATCTGGAGAGCGGTGATGTCACCCCTCTATAATATATCCTATATCTGGAGAGTGGTGATGTCACTCCTGTATAATATATCTTATATCTGGAGAGCGGTGATGTCACTCTGTATAATATATCTTATATCTGGAGAGCGGTGATGTCACCCCTCTATAATATATCTTATATCTGGAGAGCGGTGATGTCACTCCTGTATAATATATCTTATATCTGGAGAGCGGTGATGTCACTCCTGTATTCCTCTATAATATATCTTATATCTGGAGAGCGGTGATGTCACTCCTGTGTAATATATCTTATATCTGGAAATTCCCGATGAGACAATAAATAGGACTTTGTGGTCTTCTCTCTCTCTTCCAGGTCTCACCTCTTGTACTTTTCCTACTTTTATCCTAATTAGCAATTTCAGGCTTCAGTGTTCAGAGGATGAAGGAATGTGACATCACACAATAATAGAAGGTATAATATACGATGCGATGCGATGTAAATAGATTAAGCTGAGTTTGTTTGAATATCTGAGCGGAGTTCCCCTTTAGGATGCTCCTGGTCTGTAGAGGAGAGGAGAGCTCCGGATCCTCTTCACAGCGCTCAGCCCCGGAGACAGCTTAGCGGAGACGGTGCTGGAAAAGTGTCAGAATTCTAGACACGCTTTTGTTATTCAGCGCTAATTGGAGCAAACATACCGAGAGAGACGTGAGCCGAGGAGACGAGGATACCACCCAGTGTTCTACATACTTCTCTCCTCATCTCTTATATCTTAGTACATTACTTTATCCATTCAGTTCTACAACTCTCCTCTCCTGAAATACTCTGCACTGCTGGAGGACTCTGCTCCTTCCTCTATAACTCTCCTCTCCTGAAATACTCTGCTGGAGGACTCTGCTCCTTCCTCTATAACTCTCCTCTCCTGAAATACTCTGCTGGAGGACTCTGCTCCTTCCTCTATAACTCTCCTCTCCTGAAATACTCTGCACTGCTGGAGGACTCTGCTCCTTCCTCTATAACTCTCCTCTCCTGAAATACTCTGCACTGCTGGAGGACTCTGCTCCTTCCTCTATAACTCTCCTCTCCTGAAATACTCTGCACTGCTGGAGGACTCTGCTCCTTCCTCTATAACTCTCCTCTCCTGAAATACTCTGCTCTGCTGGAGGACTCTGCTCCTTCCTCTATAACTCTCCTCTCCTGAAATACTCTGCTCTGCTGGAGGACTCTGCTCCTTCCTCTATAACTCTCCTCTCCTGAAATACTCTGCTCTGCTGGAGGACTCTGCTCCTTCCTCTATAACTCTCCTCTCCTGAAATACTCTGCACTGCTGGAGGACTCTGCTCCTTCCTCTATAACTCTCCTCTCCTGAAATACTCTGCTCTGCTGGAGGACTCTGCTCCTTCCCCTATAACTCTCTTCTCCTGAAATACTCTGCTGGAGGACTCTGCTCCTTCCTCTATAACTCTCCTCTCCTGAAATACTCTGCTGGAGGACTCTGCTCCTTCCTCTATAACTCTCCTCTCCTGAAATACTCTGCTCTGCTGGAGGACTCTGCTCCTTCCTCTATAACTCTCCTCTCCTGAAATACTCTGCACTGCTGGAGGACTCTGCTCCTTCCTCTATAACTCTCCTCTCCTGAAATACTCTGCACTGCTGGAGGACTCTGCTCCTTCCTCTATAACTCTCCTCTCCTGAAATACTCTGCTGGAGGACTCTGCTCCTTCCTCTATAACTCTCCTCTCCTGAAATACTCTGCACTGCTGGAGGACTCTGCTCCTTCCTCTATAACTCTCCTCTCCTGAAATACTCTGCTCTGCTAGAGGACTCTGCTCCTTCCTCTATAACTCTCCTCTCCTGAAATACTCTGCACTGCTGGAGGACTCTGCTCCTTCCTCTATAACTCTCCTCTCCTGAAATACTCTGCACTGCTGGAGGACTCTGCTCCTTCCTCTATAATTCTCCTCTCCTGATGGACTCTGTACTATAGATTATACACTGTTACCTACTCTAGGGTTAGGATAAGGGTTTGCTCTTTGAAGGAATACCTCGGACTCTTCTATATTGATGGGTCTCATGGCAGGTAAAGTTGCTGGCCTATGGCAAGGAAAGTGTTAATAGTGGTGTCATTTATCTTGGCAGCTCCCGGCATTTCTCCAGCAGCCTCCCATAATGAGGATTTCATCTCTGGATCAACAGTGAGGCATTGTAGATGACAACAAGGCTGAGCAAACAGCCCCCAGATACGTCTGTGCGCTCCTCTCTACTGCCAGTGAAGCTGCTCATAGATATCAATGAATAAGGACGAGCTTTTGGGTTCAGGGTGAAGCTTGACCCTCACCAAGCCTGTTCACAGCTCAGCATAGGCCAAAAAACAAACTGGCCAGCTTTGCCCATCAGCCCGCCTGAACCCCAGCGCCATGGATCTGTCATTGTGTGATGGTAGCATTACCAAACACAAGCTAGCCAGAGATCTGTAGTGCTACCACCACTAAATGACAGATCCCTGACTGTTGCTTGTAAGTCACTAATGAAGGGTTATATTGTACTGTTCCGTCACATCACATACCGGTTTATATCGTCACTTCTCATGCTGGTTTATGTCCTCTGTCTGTAGGTCACTATTAAAGAGGTAAATCTTACTGCTCTATCACATCACAAGCAGGTTTATATCGTCCCCCAAGCATGGAATTGAAAGGATTTGTTCATTTTTATTGTTGCCATGGATCTGCCATTGTGTGATGGTAGCACTACCAAATATAAGCCAGCCTGGGGATCTGCGGTGCTACTGCCACTAAAGGACAAATCCCTGACTGCTGTTTGTAAGTTACTTTTAAAGGGTTAAATTGTCCTTTTCCGTCACTTCACATATAGTTTATATTGTAGTTTATATAGACCTCCAAGCATGGAATTTAAAGGATTTGTGGATTTTTATTGTTGCCATGGATCTGTCATTGTCTGATGGTGGCACTACCAAACATAAGCCAGCCGGGGATCTATAGTGCAACTGCCACTAAAGGACAGATCCCCGACTGCTGTCTGTAGGTCCCCTTTAAAGAGTTACATCTTATTGCTCTGTCACTTCACATGCCAGTTTATATCGTCCTCCAAACATAGAATCTAAAGGATTTGTGAATTTTTATTGTTGCCATGGATCTGTCATTGTGTGATGGTGGCACTACAAAACACAAGGCAGACGGGGATCTGCGGTGCTACTGCCACTAAATGACAAATCCCTGACTGCTGCTTGTAAGTCACTAATAAAGGGTTATATCGCACTGTTCCGTCACGTCACAATACCGGTTTATATCGTCCTCCAAGTATGGAATTTAAAGGATTTGTGAATTTTTTTATTGTTGCCATGGATCTGTCATTGTGTGATGGTGGCACCACAAAACATAAGCCAGCAGGGGATCTATAGTGAGGCTGCCACTAAATGACAGATCCCCGACTGCTCTCTGTAGGTCACTTTTAAAGGGTTAAATCTTATTGCTCTGTCACTTCACATGCCGGTTTATGTCATTTGAAGGATTTGTGAATTTTTATTGTGTTGACATGGATCTGTCATTGTGTGATGGTAGCACTACAAAACACAAGGCAGCTACTGCCACTAAATGACAGATCCCTGACTGCTTTTTGTAAGTCACTAATGAAGGGTTATATCGTACTGTTCCGTCACATCACATACCGGTTTATATTGTCCTCCAAGTATGGAATTTGAAGGATTTGAGATTTTTTATCGTTGCCATGGATCTGTCATTGTGTGATGGTGGCACCACCAAACATAAGCCAGCAGGGGATCTGCGGTGCTTCCGCCACTAAATGACAGATCCCCGATTGCTGTTTAAAAGTCACTTTCTCATGCTGGTTTATATCATCCTCCAAGAATGGAATTGAAAGGATTTGTCAATTTTTATTGTTGCCCTTTAAGCCGCATTAGAAGGTCCTCCTCCCAATAAATGGTATCTTGCATTGGTACGTGCCCCTCCCCCCTGGCAGGACCCAGGTACCCATGCCCTTGCAAGTCAGCCTTGAAAAAGGTCAGAAAAAAAATATTATCAAGTTTCGACTTCTATAGATTTCAATGGGGTTCTGAGTTGTGCTTTTGGGGGTTCGAGAACTTTCCGTCGAATGTCCAGCAGACCGAACATTGACTGGTTGGCTCATCCCTATGAATGAAGGTTTGTTGCCCAATGTGAAGGATGATGGCTGGAACCAGAACACGGGTCTCATCAGGGTGTAATGACATGTGATGGCTGGAACCAGAACACGGGTCTCATCAGGGTGTAATGACATGTGATGGCTGGAACCAGAACACGGGTCTCATCAGGGTGTAATGACATGTGATGGCTGGCACCAGAACACGGGTCTCATCAGGGTGTAATGACATGTGATGGCTGGCACCAGAACACAGGTCTCATCAGGGTGTAATGACATGTGATGGCTGGAACCAGAACACGGGTCTCATCAGGGTGTAATGACATGTGATGGGGTCACCAGAACACGGGTCTCATCAGGGTGTCATGACATGTGATGGGGTCACCAGAACACGGGTCTCATCAGGGTGTAATGACATGTGATGGCTGGAACCAGAACACAGGTCTCATCAGGGTGTAATGACATGTGATGGCTGGCACCAGAACACGGGTCTCATCAGGGTGTAATGACATGTGATGGCTGGCACCAGAACACGGGTCTCATCAGGGTGTCATGACATGTGATGGCTGGCACCAGAACACGGGTCTCATCAGGGTGTAATGACATGTGATGGCTGGAACCAGAACACGGGTCTCATCAGGGTGTAATGACATGTGATGGGGTCACCAGAACACGGGTCTCATCAGGGTGTCATGACATGTGATGGGGTCACCAGAACACGGGTCTCATCAGGGTGTAATGACATGTGATGGCTGGCACCAGAACACGGGTCTCATCAGGGTGTAATGACATGTGATGGCTGGCACCAGAACACGGGTCTCATCAGGGTGTAATGACATGTGATGGCTGGAACCAGAACACGGGTCTCATCAGGGTGTAATGACATGTGATGGCTGGCACCAGAACACGGGTCTCATCAGGGTGTAATGACATGTGATGGCTGGCACCAGAACACGGGTCTCATCAGGGTGTAATGACATGTGATGGCTGGCACCAGAACACGGGTCTCATCAGGGTGTAATGACATGTGATGGCTGGCACCAGAACACGGGTCTCATCAGGGTGTAATGACATGTGATGGCTGGCACCAGAACACGGGTCTCATCAGGGTGTAATGACATGTGATGGCTGGAACCAGAACACGGGTCTCATCAGGGTGTAATGACATGTGATGGCTGGCACCAGAACACGGGTCTCATCAGGGTGTAATGACGTGATGGCTGGCACCAGAACACGGGTCTCATCAGGGTGTAATGACATGTGATGGCTGGCACCAGAAGACGGGTCTCATCAGGGTGTAATGACATGTGATGGCTGGCACCAGAACACGGGTCTCATCAGGATGTAATGACATGTGATGGCTGGCACCAGAACACGGGTCTCATCAGGGTGTAATGACATGTGATGGCTGGCACCAGAACACGGGTCTCATCAGGGTGTAATGACATGTGATGGGGTCACCAGAACACGGGTCTCATCAGGGTGTAATGACATGTCATGGCTGGAACCAGAACACGGGTCTCATCGGGGTGTAATGACATGTGATGGCTGGCACCAGAACACGGGTCTCATCAGGGTGTAATGACATGTGATGGCTGGCACCAGAACACGGGTCTCATCAGGGTGTAATGACATGTGATGGCTGGCACCAGAACACGGGTCTCATCAGGGTGTAATGACGTGATGGCTGGCACCAGAACACGGGTCTCATCGGGGTGTAATGACATGTGATGGCTGGCACCAGAACACGGGTCTCATCGGGGTGTAATGACATGTGATGGCTGGCACCAGGACACGGGTCTCATCAGGGTGTCATGACATGTGATGGCTGGCACCAGAACACGGGTCTCATCAGGGTGTAATGACATGTGATGGCTGGAACCAGAACACGGGTCTCATCAGGGTGTAATGACATGTGATGGGGTCACCAGAACACGGGTCTCATCAGGGTGTCATGACATGTGATGGGGTCACCAGAACACGGGTCTCATCAGGGTGTAATGACATGTGATGGCTGGCACCAGAACACGGGTCTCATCAGGGTGTAATGACATGTGATGGCTGGCACCAGAACACGGGTCTCATCAGGGTGTAATGACATGTGATGGCTGGCACCAGAACACGGGTCTCATCAGGGTGTAATGACATGTGATGGCTGGAACCAGAACACGGGTCTCATCAGGGTGTAATGACATGTGATGGCTGGCACCAGAACACGGGTCTCATCAGGGTGTAATGACATGTGATGGCTGGCACCAGAACACGGGTCTCATCAGGGTGTAATGACATGTAATGGCTGGCACCAGAACACGGGTCTCATCAGGGTGTAATGACATGTGATGGCTGGCACCAGAACACGGGTCTCATCAGGGTGTAATGACATGTGATGGCTGGCACCAGAACACGGGTCTCATCAGGGTGTAATGACATGTGATGGCTGGAACCAGAACACGGGTCTCATCAGGGTGTAATGACATGTGATGGCTGGCACCAGAACACGGGTCTCATCAGGGTGTAATGACGTGATGGCTGGCACCAGAACACGGGTCTCATCAGGGTGTAATGACATGTGATGGCTGGCACCAGAAGACGGGTCTCATCAGGGTGTAATGACATGTGATGGCTGGCACCAGAACACGGGTCTCATCAGGATTAGGGATGAGCCGAACACCCCCCGGTTCGGTTCGCACCAGAACCCGCGAACGGACCGCAAGTTCGCACGAACGTTAGAACCCCATTGACGTCTATGGGACTCGAACGTTCGAAATCAAAAGTGCTCATTTTAAAGGCTAATTTGCATGGTATTGTCCTAAAAAGGGTTTGGGGACCCGGGTCCTACCCCAGGGGACATGTATCAATGCAAAAAAAACTTTTAAAAACGGCCGTTTTTTCGGGAGCAGTGATTTTAATGATGCTTAAAGTAAAAAAAAAAAAGTGAAATATTCCTTTAAATATCGTACCTGGGGGGTGTCTATAGTATGCCTGTAAAGTGACGCGTGTTTCCCATGTTTAGAACAGTCCCTGCACCAAATGTCATTTTTAAAGGAAAAAATCTCATTTAAAACTGCTTGCGGGTTTAATGTCATGTCGGGTCATGGCAATATGGATGAAAATCAGTGAGACAAACGGCATGGGTACCCCCCAGTCCATTACCAGGCCCTTTGGGTCTTGTATGGATATTAAGGGGAACCCCGCACCCAAATTAAAATAAGGAAAGGTCCCTATATACTCTGAACAGCAGTATACAGGCGGTGCAAACAAGACAGGGACTGTAGGTTTGTTGTTAAGTAGAATCTGTTTGTAATTTTGAACATTTTTAATGTGTTTAGCTCCAGCCAAAAAATCTTTTCTAAGCTTTTTGGAAAACATAGGGAAGGGTTATCACCCCTGTGACATTTGTTTTGCGTCTTTCCTCCTCTTCAGAAGATTTCACCTCACTTTTTTGTCCCAATGAAAAATGTTTTTTGAAAATTTGTGTTTTTTTGTGGAACAAGGATTGGAAAGCATCAGTGGAAAGGAAAAATTGTTTTCCCATATTAACTCTTACAGGAGAGAATTTCCCTTCCTTAGGGGTAGATTTCATCTCACTTCCTGTTGTCTCCTTCCGTTTGCAAGTAGGAGTCGTTTGTAAGTTAGATGTTTGAAAGTAGGGTCCTACCCTATATACTCAGCAGAAATTTGGGCCTTAGGTGTTGCTGTGGCCAAAACACTGTAAGCCCTCACAGGGCCCTGCTGTGAAATATTAGATCAAGAATTGTAATTACATGCTCCTGTTGAACAGGAGCTGAAAAATTAGGCCTTAGGCACTGGTGCTGGTGCCACAACACTGCAACCCCTCACAGACACTCTAGTTGGAACGCAGGAACGAGCCCTGCTGCAAAGTATTGCATCAAAAATTGTAATTACACGCCCCTGTTAGACAGGGGCTGAAAAATTGGGTCTTAGGCACTGGTGCTGGTGCCACAACACTGCAACCCCTCACAGACACTCTAGTTGAAACGCAGGAACAAGCCCTGCTGCAAAGTATTGCATCAAAAATTGTAATTACACGCCCCTGTTAGACAGGGGCAGAAAAATTGGGTCTTAGGCACTGGTGCTGGTGCCACAACACTGCAACCCCTCACAGACACTCTAGTTGGAATGCAGGAACAAGCCCTGCTGCAAAGTATTGCATCAAAAATTGTAATTACACGCCCCTGTTAGACAGGGGCAGAAAAATTGGGTCTTAGGCACTGGTGCTGGTGCCACAACACTGCAACCCCTCACAGACACTCTAGTTGGAATGCAGGAACAAGCCCTGCTGCAAAGTATTGCATCAAAAATTGTAATTACACGCCCCTGTTAGACAGGGGCTGAAAAATTGGGTCTTAGGCACTGGTGCTGGTGCCACAACACTGCAACCCCTCACAGACACTCTAGTTGGAATGCAGGAACGAGCCCTGCTGCAAAGTATTACATCAAAAATTGTAATTACACGCCCCTGTTAAACAGGGGCTGAAAAATTGTGCCTTAGGCACTGGTGGTGGCGCCCAGAACCAAAAATGTTCTTACAAGCTATCAGCGTGATGATTGAGGAGGAAGAGGATAATTACTCAGGGATAGTCACTCAGCATCAGCATAGGCAGTCTTTGAAGGGATCTGAGATTTCAAAAAAAATTATTCGGTTACATCTGCATCAGGTGCTTGGTAGCTGGTGGTGATCCAAGACTGATTCATTTTTATGAAGGTCAGCCGATCGACCGAGTCGGTGGACAGACGCACCCTGTGATCGGTTACCACGCCTCCAGCAGCACTGAATGTGCGTTCCGAAAGAACGCTGGATGCAGGACAGGCCAGTAGCTCAATTGCATACTGTGCAAGCTCTGGCCAGTGATCCATCCTCAAGACCCAGTAACCCAGAGGATTTTCGGTGGGAAAGGTGTCCAAGTCTGATCTTGCCCCTAGGTATTCCTGCACCATGTAAAACAGACGCTGGCGATGGTTGCTGGAACCGATCATACCTTGGGGCTGCGGACCAAAAAATTGTCTGAACGCATCGGTCAGACGGCCACCTTCTCCACCGCTCCTTCTTTGACTGACCGAAGCCTCAGCAACACGTTGTCCAGAAACAGGAGTTTGTAACCTCCCAGTCTCTGGGAACGCGTTGCACAGACCTTTCTGCAAGGCCTCCCGAAGATGTTTCATCCTCTGCTCCCTCTGCGATGGCAAGATAAGGTCCGCAACCTTACCCTTGTAACGTGGATCAAGGAGGGTTGCCAGCCAGTATTGGTCCTTCTCCTTGATACCACGAATACGAGGATCCTTACGCAGGCTTTGCAGGATCAGGGAGGCCATGCAGCGTAGGTTTGCTGAGGCATTCGGTCCGGAGTCCTCTGGGTCACTAAGGACAACAACGTCCGCAGCCACCTCCTCCCAGCCACGTACAAGTCCATGTGTTCCTTGGGACTGATCCCTTAAAGACTGCTGATGCTGAGTGCCAGGCTCCACCTCCATACTGACACAATCTTCCTCCTCCTCCTCCTCCTCCTCCTCCTCCTCGTCCTCTTCCTGTGTGATCGGCGGGCACGCAGGAACACTGTCTGGATAAAGGGGGCCTTGAGAGCTAAGGAAGTCCTCCTCTTCCTGCCTCTGTTCTGCCTCAAGTGCCCTGTCCATTATCCCACGCAGCGTGTGCTCCAACAGGTGGACAAGGGGGACAGTGTCACTGATGCATGCACTGTCAGTGCTCACCATCCTCGTGGCCTCCTCGAATGGTGACAGGACAGTGCATGCATCCCTGATCATGGCCCACTGGCGTGGGGAAAAAAAACCAAGGTCCCCTGACCCTGTCCTGGTGCCATAGTCGCACAGGTACTCATTGATGGCCCTCTGCTGCGTGTGCAGCCGCTGCAGCATGGCCAACGTCGAGTTCCACCTGGTGGGCATGTCACAGATTAGGCGGTTCTTGGGCAGGTTAAACTCCTTTTGGAGGTCCGTCAGCCGAGCACTGGCATTATATGACCGGCGGAAATGCACAGAGACTTTCCTGGCCTGCCTCAGGACATCCTGTAAGCCCGGGTACCTGCCCAAGAACCGCTGCACCACCAAGTTAAGGATGTGAGCCAAACAGGGCACATGGGTCAGTTGTCCCTGTCGGAGGGCAGAGAGGAGGTTGGTGCCATTGTCGCAAACCACCATTCCTGCCTTAAGTTGGCGTGGCGTCAACCACCTCTGAACCTGCCCCTGCAGAGCTGACAGAACCTCTGCCCCAGTGTGGCTCCTGTCCCCCAAGCACACCAGCTCAAGCACCGCATGGCATCTTTTGGCCTGCGTACTTGCGTAGCCCCTTGAACGCCTACGGAGCACCGCTGGTTCCGAGGAAGAGGCCATGGAGGAAGAAGAAGAGGAGGGGGTGGAGGAGAGAGGTGTGTCACAATCAGCATTTTGGAGGCGTGGTGGCGGAACAACCTCCAACACTACTGCAC
This sequence comes from Lithobates clamitans, assembly GCA_037952925.1. Lineage (NCBI taxonomy): Eukaryota > Metazoa > Chordata > Amphibia > Anura > Ranidae > Lithobates > Lithobates clamitans. The sequence goes on from JBBGZY010001833.1 coordinate 194,400, forward strand.
CTTGTCCTGCATCCTTCCCAGCTGCCAGCAGAGTCACCCAATGCGCCGTGAAACTTAAGTAACGTCCCTGTCCATGCCTGCTGGACCATGAGTCAGCGGTAATATGCACCTTACCGCTGACCGCCCTGTCCAGCGAGGCATGGACATTGCCTTCCACATGCCGGTAGAGAGCCGGAATCGCCTTCCGTGAGAAAAAGTGGCGTTTGGGTACCTGCCACTGAGGAACCGCACATTCCACAAACTCACGGAAGGGGGCAGAGTCTACCAACTGAAAAGGCAGCAGTTGAAGTGCTAGCAATTTTGCCAAGCTAGCATTCAACCGCTGGGCATGTGGATGGCTGGGAGCAAACTTCTTTCGGCGGTGCAGCAGCTGGGGCAGGGAAATTTGCCTGGTACAATCTGACGTCGGTGTACCCAAAGCAGATTGCCCATAAGTACTTGGCTGTGACACACCTAATTCTACACCTTCATTCCTCTCACTGCAGGTCGCAGAGAGGACTGAAGGTCTAGTGGGGTTGGAAATCTCAGCTGATGAGGAGCAAGGAGAGATCGTCTTTGTTCTTTGGTGTGGGTCTTTTAGATACGCTTGCCAACGAACTGCATGGCAGGTCAACATATGTCTGGTCAAGCATGTGGTACCCAAGCGGGAGATGTTTTGGCCACGCGAGATACGCTTGAGACATATATTGCAAATAGCAGCGGTGCGATCTGATGCACTCGTCTCAAAAAAGGCCCACACCAAAGAACTTTTTGAATAACGCGCAGAGACTGCAGCGCCCTGCACATGTGGAGCTTTGGGGTGTGATGCAGTCAATGTGCTGCCCTTAGGCTGGCCCCTGGAGGGCATCCTGCCTAGTTGGTGATGTGCCACCTCCTCCTCCTCCTCCTCCTCCTCCTCTCTCCTATCAGGCACCCACGTTGAGTCAGTGACCTCATCATCCCCTCCCTCCTCATCACTGGAGCAAACCTGGCAGTATGCTGCAGCAGGGGGAGCATGACTGCCAGATTGCTGTCCTTCTTGGGCACCCCCTCTGTCCGTGCTCATGTTACTGCCTTCATTGAGCTCAGTATCATCATCAGAGCCTTCCAAACGCTGGGCATCCTCCTGGAGCATGTACCCAACACTGTGGTCAAACAGTTCGAGGGAATCCTCAGGAGGACATGGTGGGGCTAGGGAAGGAGTCACTGATGACATTGAGCTGAGGGAAGAGGCCGCTGCTTTGCCAGACAAAGCACCCTGGGCATGGGTGAGAGAGGATGAGGAGGATGAGGACGGCTTGGTCATCCACTCGACCAAGTCTTCCGCATGTTGCGGCTCAACACGGCCAGCTGCCGAAAAAAAGGCCAAGCGTGTCCCATGGCCACGTGCTGATGAGGATGCACCGTCTCCACGACCAGCACTAGACACAGAGCCTGCTTGCCCTCTCTTATTGGCTTGTGACTGTCTGCCTCTCCTTCTTGGCCTTCCAGACATACTAATGGCCTGTAGCTGCACTAAGCTGGGATAGAACACCTGTAATTTTCTTCAGGTAGCTTTATATACTGTAACCAGACAAGCCTGCCTGTCAGTAGGAAGATAACAGGAACGGATCTAGCTGAACACTGTGAGCAGGACGCACTGCACTGAATGTAAATAGCAGGAACGGATCTAGCTAAACACTGTGAGCAGGACGCACTGCACTGAATGTAAATAGCAGGAACGGATCTAGCTGAACACTGTGAGCAGGACGCACTGCACTGAATGTAAATAGCAGGAACGGATCTAGCTGAACACTGTGAGCAGGACGCACTGCACTGAATGTAAATAACAGGAACTGATCTAGCTGAACACTGTGAGCAGGACACACTGTACTAAATGTAAATAGTCTAGCTGCCTGACCGTGGTACTAATAGGATCAAAAAGAACACCTGTAATTTTCTTCAGGTAGCTTTATATACTGTAACCAGACAAGCCTGCCTGTCAGTAGGAAGATAACAGGAACGGATCTAGCTGAACACTGTGAGCAGGACGCACTGCACTGAATGTAAATAGCAGGAACGGATCTAGCTGAACACTGTGAGCAGGACGCACTGCACTGAATGTAAATAGCAGGAACGGATCTAGCTAAACACTGTGAGCAGGACGCACTGCACTGAATGTAAATAGCAGGAACGGATCTAGCTGAACACTGTGAGCAGGACGCACTGCACTGAATGTAAATAGCAGGAACGGATCTAGCTGAACACTGTGAGCAGGACGCACTGCACTGAATGTAAATAGCAGGAACGGATCTAGCTGAACACTGTGAGCAGGACGCACTGCACTGAATGTAAATAGCAGGAACGGATCTAGCTGAACACTGTGAGCAGCACGCACTGCACTGAATGTAAATAGCAGGAACGGATCTAGCTGAACACTGTGAGCAGGACGCACTGCACTGAATGTAAATAGCAGGAACGGATCTAGCTGAACACTGTGAGCAGGACGCACTGCACTGAATGTAAATAGCAGGAACGGATCTAGCTGAACACTGTGAGCAGCACGCACTGCACTGAATGTAAATAGCAGGAACGGATCTAGCTGAACACTGTGAGCAGGACGTACTGCACTAAATGTATATAGCAGGAACGGATCTAGCTGAACACTGTGAGCAGGACACACTGTACTAAATGTAAATAGTCTAGCTGCCTGACCGTGGTACTAATAGGATCAAAAAGAACACCTGTAATTTTCTTCAGGTAGCTTTATATACTGTAACCAGACAAGCCTGCCTGTCAGTAGGAAGATAACAGGAACGGATCTAGCTGAACACTGTGAGCAGGACGTACTGCACTAAATGTATATAGCAGGAACGGATCTAGCTGAACACTGTGAGCAGGACGCACTGCACTGAATGTAAATAGCAGGAACGGATCTAGCTAAACACTGTGAGCAGGACGCACTGCACTGAATGTAAATAGCAGGAACGGATCTAGCTGAACACTGTGAGCAGGACGCACTGCACTGAATGTAAACAGCAGGAACGGATGTAGCTAAACACTGTGAGCAGCACGCACTGCACTGAATGTAAATAGCAGGAACGGATCTAGCTGAACACTGTGAGCAGCACGCACTGCACTGAATGTAAATAGCAGGAACGGATCTAGCTGAACACTGTGAGCAGCACGCACTGCACTGAATGTAAATAGCAGGAACGGATCTAGCTGAACACTGTGAGCAGGACGCACTGCACTGAATGTAAATAGCAGGAACGGATCTAGCTGAACACTGTGAGCAGCACGCACTGCACTGAATGTAAATAGCAGGAACGGATCTAGCTGAACACTGTGAGCAGGAAGCACTGTACTGAATGTAAATAGCAGGAACGGATCTAGCTGAACACTGTGAGCAGGACACACTGCACTGAATGTAAATAGTCTAGATAGAAGATAACAGGAACGGATCTAGCTAAACTGAATACAGTGTATATATATATATGCAACACCTGGGATGCATATATATACACAATACACTGTAAGTGCAGCTAACTGACTGACTGTTCTGCCTAATCTATCTAACTCAAATCAAATGACACTGTCTCTCTCTCTCTCTATCGCTCAGCACACCGGAACACACACTACACAGGGCCGCCGTGCAGGCGGCCTTATATAGTGTGGGGTGTGTACTAAATCCCCTGAGCCATAATTGGCCAAAGCCACCCTGGCTTTGGCCAATTACAGCTCTCTCTACTGACGGCGCTGTGATTGGCCAAGCATGCGGGTCATAGTGCATGCTTGGCCAATCATCAGCCAGCAATGCACTGCGATGCCGCAGTGAATTATGGGCCGTGACGCGCCACACGAATTTGGCGCGAACGGCCCATATCGTTCGCAATTCGACGGACGGTCGAACAGCCGATGTTCGAGTCGAACATGGGTTCGACTCGAACACGAAGCTCATCCCTAATCAGGATGTAATGACATGTGATGGCTGGCACCAGAACACGGGTCTCATCAGGGTGTAATGACATGTGATGGCTGGCACCAGAACACGGGTCTCATCAGGGTGTAATGACATGTGATGGGGTCACCAGAACACGGGTCTCATCAGGGTGTAATGACATGTCATGGCTGGAACCAGAACACGGGTCTCATCGGGGTGTAATGACATGTGATGGCTGGCACCAGAACACGGGTCTCATCAGGGTGTAATGACATGTGATGGGGTCACCAGAACACGGGTCTCATCAGGGTGTAATGACATGTGATGGCTGGAACCAGAACACGGGTCTCATCAGGGTGTAATGACATGTGATGGCTGGCACCAGAACACGGGTCTCATCAGGGTGTAATGACATGTGATGGCTGGAACCAGAACACGGGTCTCATCAGGGTGTAATGACATGTGATGGCTGGCACCAGAACACGGGTCTCATCAGGGTGTAATGACGTGATGGCTGGCACCAGAACACGGGTCTCATCAGGGTGTAATGACATGTGATGGCTGGCACCAGAAGACGGGTCTCATCAGGGTGTAATGACATGTGATGGCTGGCACCAGAACACGGGTCTCATCAGGATGTAATGACATGTGATGGCTGGCACCAGAACACGGGTCTCATCAGGGTGTAATGACATGTGATGGCTGGCACCAGAACACGGGTCTCATCAGGGTGTAATGACATGTGATGGGGTCACCAGAACACGGGTCTCATCAGGGTGTAATGACATGTCATGGCTGGAACCAGAACACGGGTCTCATCGGGGTGTAATGACATGTGATGGCTGGCACCAGAACACGGGTCTCATCAGGGTGTAATGACATGTGATGGGGTCACCAGAACACGGGTCTCATCAGGGTGTAATGACATGTGATGGCTGGAACCAGAACACGGGTCTCATCAGGGTGTAATGACATGTGATGGCTGGCACCAGAACACGGGTCTCATCAGGGTGTAATGACATGTGATGGCTGGAACCAGAACACGGGTCTCATCAGGGTGTAATGACATGTGATGGCTGGCACCAGAACACGGGTCTCATCAGGGTGTAATGACATGTGATGGGGTCACCTAGCGTTCCTGTTATTGGACTTTTCATTGTTGGTTACATCATTCTGTCTACTGAGATCTCCGCTTTTCTAAAAGAAGAACTCAACCCGCAGCAGATCTCTGTTTTTTTTGTAATAGACAGAGGACCTCAAGTTTGTGTTCCCATCCATGTCCCCATTGGAAAGATGTAACCTCTCTTCCTGCTCTAGTTACCACACAGGAAGTGACATAACAACTCCCCCTATCAATAGGAAATGAGAACCTAGACCTCCAGCACCAACTTATATTGTGGAAATCAGTGATCATCGCCCTACCATCCATGACAGCCATTTCCAGAGGTGTAACTAGAACCTTTAGGGCCCCGGTGCAAGAAACCATAAAGGACTCCCACCCCCCTCCGACAGGAGGGGGGCCATGTGACAGGAGAGGGGGCAATATGAAATAAGGGGGCAATCTGACAGGAGGGGGGCAGTCTGACAGGAGGGGGGCAGTCTGACAGGAGGGGGGGCAGTATGACAGGAGGAAGGGGCAGTGTGACAGCAGAGGGGCAGTATGACAGCAGGGGGGGCAGTATGACATGAGGGGGAAGCATGTGACAGGAGGGGGGCAACGTGACAGGAGAGGGGTCTGTGTGACTGGAGGTGGGGCAGTATAAAAGAAGGGGGGCAGTGTGTCAGGAGGGGGGAAGTATGACATGAGGGGGAGCCATGTGACAGGGGGAGCCATGTGACAGGAGAGGGGGCTGTGTGACAGGAGGTGGGGCAGTTTAAAAGAGGGGGCCAGTATGATGGGGCAGTGTGACAGGAGGAGGGGCAGTGTGACAGGAGGAGGGGGCAGTGTGACAGCAAGGGGGCAGTATGACAGCAGGGGGAGGCAGTGGGACAGCAGCGGGGCAGTTTGACAGCATGGGGCAGAGTCACCACGGGGGGGCAGTGCGACGAGGGGACATTTTGACAGCAGGGGGGGCAATGTGACAGGGGGCAGTGTGACAGCGGAGGGGAAGTGTGACAGCAGGGGGCAGTATGAAAGCAGATGGGGAAGTATGACAAGAGGGGGGGCAGTGTGACAGCAGGGGGTGGTATGAAAGGGGGGGGCACTGTGGCAGGAGGGGGGCAGAGAATGCATTTGTACACTCGGACAGGAAGCAAGACTTACCTGGCAGCAGCAGCCTGGAGTTTCAGGAGCCGGAGTAGAGGGGGCACAAGGCTAGAGGGGCGGTGTGGCAGAGCTACTTATAGAAGAACTTAACGCCTCCATTATCCTCCTGACTCCTGCAGCTGCTGAAAGCCCGCTTCTACCCCCCTCCCTCTTGCAGCCAGGGGGATTATGGAGGGGTTCAGTTCTTCTAAACGCCACGCCACCCCTCCTATCCAGGAGTAGACAGATCTGACAGGGGAGTCGCAGGGCCCCCCTGAAGCATGGGGCCGGGTAGTAGTTGTGATCCCTGTGACCCTTAAAAATACGCCCTTTCTGTCAGTAACCTGGGGAAAATGCTGCAGCACCTCTTTTTACAAGTCAATGTGACTACAGTTGAGCTTTAAAAAATGCCTTGAAAAAGTTTTCATACCCCTTGAAATTTTCCACATTTTATCATGTTACAGCCAAAAACGTAAATGTATTTTATTGGGATTTTATGTGATAGACCAACACAAAGTGCAACATAATTGTGAAGTGGAAGGAAAATGATAAATGGTTTTCCAAATTTTTACAAAAAATGTGAAAAGTGTGTGTGTGTGTGGGGGGGGCATTTGTATTCAGCCCCCTTTACTCTGATACCCCTAAATAAAATCTAGTGGAACCAATTGCCTTCGGAAGTCACCTAATTAGTAAATAGAGTCCACCTGTGTGTCATTTAATCTCAGTATAAATACAGCTGTTCTGTGAAGCCCTCAGAGGTTTGTTAGAGAACCTTAGTGAACAAACAGCATCATGAAGGCCAAGGAACACACCAGACAGGTCAGGGATAAAGTTGTGGAGAAGTATAAAGCAGGGTTATGTTATAAAATAACATCCCAAGCTTTGAACATCTCACGGAGCTCTGTTCAATCCATCATCGGAAAATGGAAAGAGTATGGCACAACTGCAAACCTACCAAGACATGGCCGTCCACCTAAACTGACCGGCCGGGCAAGGAGAGCATTCATCAGAGAAGAGCCAAGAGGTCCATGGTAACTCTGGAGGAGCTGCAGAGATCCACAGCTCAGGTGGGAGAATCTGTCCACAGGACAACTATTAGTCGTGTTCTCCACAAATCTGACCTTTATGGAAGAGTGACAAGAAGAAAGACATTGGTGAAAGAAAGTCATAAGAAGTCCTGTTTGTAGTTTGTGAGAAGCCATGTGGAGGACACAGCAAACATGTGGAAGAAGGTGCTCTGGTCAGATGAGTCCAAAATTATTTAGTTTTTGGCCTAAAAGAAAAACGCTATGTGTGGGGAAAACTAACACTGCACATCACCCTGAACACACCATCCCCACTGTGAAACATGGTGGTGGCAGCATCATGTTGTGGGGATGCTTTTCTTCAGCAGGGACAGGGAAGCTGGTCAGAGTTGATGGGAAGATGGATGGAGCCAAATACAGGACAATCTTAGAAGAAAACCTGTTAGAGTCTACAAAAGACTTGAGACTGGGGCGGAGGTTCACCTTCCAGCAGGACAACGACCCGAAACATACAGCCAGAGCTACAATGGAATGGTTTAGATCAAAGCATATTCATGTGTTAGAATGGCCCAGTCACAGTCCAGACCTAAATCACATTGAGAATCTGTGGCAAGACTTGAAAATTGCTGTTCACAGACGCTCTCCATCCTATCTGACAGAGCTTGAGATATTTTACAAAGAAGAAGAATGGGCAAAAATGTCCCTCTCTAGATGTGCAAAGCTGGTAGAGACATCCCCAAAAGACTTGCAGCTGTAATTGCAGAGAAAGGGGGTTCTACAAAGTATTGACTCCGGGGGGCGCCATACAAATGTACCCCCCACACTTTTCACATATTTATTTGTATCATTTATCATTTTCCTTCCACTTCACAATTATGTGACACTTTGTGTTGGTCTATCACATAAAATCCCAATAAAATACATTTACATTTTTGGATGTAACATGACAAAATGTGGGAAGTTTCAAGGGGTATGAATACTTTTTCGAGGCACTGTAATAATAGGAGAATTTTGCCGCTGGAGTCCCCTAAAACCCCAGCTGGCTGGCATGCCATGCCAGGAACCGCGCACAACCCAAAATATTAGTTCTGGGTGGAGCTCAAAGGTTCATGCCTCCAGGTGCCTGCGTAAACAGTCTTAAAATAATTACGGTGGCAACGCGTTCCTGCCCCCCTCCTCGGCAGCAGCCACCGCGTGTACTAACGGGCGACTGATCCCGCCCGTAGGTAACGATCTACATTCATATTTACCAGACACTTAAGCTATTTCTGTGTCTATTTGTCGAAGTTGTTGTTTCTTAAGGCAGCTTGGCTCGGGTCTCTTCCAGGCAAACAGCTCGACCACGCGCCTAGCAGCAAAATGGCAGCCGCCTTGCGAAGACCGGAGCAATTAAAGTCCGTTGGTTCCCGTCGTAAATACCAGGTGGGGCTGTGGGGCCAGACGTGGGTTTACAGAACGCAAACTCAGCAAGCTCAGCTGGGAACAACCAACGAAAGAGAAAGATTTGATTTGGCGTCTGGTCTGCGGTGATGATCACCCACTATGTATGGCGTGAATTTATTGAATGTGAAGTGTCACCATTGTATTCCCCAAAAATAAAAAATTCCTTCCCTGTGCTCTGATATTTTATTTGTATACACAACCCACAAATGGAGCTTTTTATTCTTATTATTGTATCATTTAAACACATTGTTATTAATTGTCCGATACATTGTATCCTCATTACTAATCATTTCAGTGTAAAGCCTGGTACACACGATGAGAATATCAGACAAATGATCGTCCTTTTTTTTTTTTGCATGCTAGTCTCTTATCAATAACCAATAGGTTACTAGAGCTCCGAAATTCTCATAAGACAGAATACAACTTCCTGTGATGATGTCATTTATTGTTTTGTAATGTGTTCTTTCATTTTCGAGTATGCGTGGTCTTAGTCACTCGATTTTTTACGGACAAAAAATGAAAATTGTGCGTTCTGGTATCATACTGAAACGTTTTCGTGCTTGTCCCGTTGGATATTTTCGCATGAACTGTCATGATCGGCTCTCGATAGCTGTGTACTAATGATCCGATTATCGGACGAACGCTCCAAAAGCGGTATATTTCACCCGATTTTTTGCATGTGCCAAAATGCATTGTGCCACAGTACCATGCGTGTCAGTGTAGCGGGGTTTCTAAAAGGGATCAGGGACTTCTTTTGAAGACGCACAGAACCACCCGCATGCTCTGATGGTGTGAATGGATAAATAAGCTGTGTAGTATTTCTTTGTTAATGCTGCTGATGTATCTTTTCTTACTCCACTCTGCAGTGGGGAGACCATAATGAGATCTTCTCTCTTCTTCTCTCTTCTTTCTCTTCTTTCTTCTTCTTTCTTTTTTCTTCCTCTTCTTTCTTCTTCTTTCTCTTCTATCTTCTTGTTTCTTTCTTTCTTCTTCCTCTTTCTCTTTCTTCTTCTGCCTCTTCTTTCTTCTTCTTCTTTCTCTTCTTTCTTCTTCTTTCTCTTTCTTCCTTCTCTTCTTTCTCTTCGTCTTCTTTACCCTTTTCTTCTTTCTCTTCTTTCTCTTATTTCTCTTCTTTCTCTTCTTCTTCTTACTCTTCTTCTTCTTTCTTCTTCTTCTTCTTTCTCTTCTTTCTCATCTTTCTTCCTCTTCTTTCTCTTCTTTTTTCTTCTTCTTTTTCTCTTCTTTCTTCATCTTCTTTCTTCTTCTTTCTCTTCTTTCTCCTTTTTCTCTTCTTCTTCTTTCTCTTCTTTCTCTTATTTCTCTTCCTTCTCCTCTTCTTCTTTCTCTTCTTCTTTCTTCTTCTTCTTTCTTGTCTTTCTTCCTCTTCTTTCTCTTCTTCCTTATTCTTCTTTTTTCTCTTCTTTCTTCTTCTTCTTCTTCTTCTTCTTCTTCTTCTTCTTCTTCTTCTTTCTCTTCTTTCTCCTCTTCTTCTTTCTCTTCTTCTTTCTCTTCTTCTTCTTCTTTCTCTTCTTTCTCTTCTTTCTCGTCTTTCTTCCTCTTCTTTCTCTTCTTTCTTCTTCTTCTTTTTTCTCTTCTTTCTCTTCTTTCTTCTTTTTTCTCTTCTTTCTCTTCTTCTTCTTTCTCTTATTTTTCTTCTTTCTCCTCTTCTTCTTTCTCTTCTTCTTTCTCTTCTTCTTCTTCTTCTTCTTCTTCTTCTTCTTTCTCTTCTTTCTTCTTCTTCTTTTTTCTCTTCTTTCTCTTCTTTCTTCTTCTTTTTTCTCTTCTTTCTCTTCTTCTTCTTTCTCTTATTTTTCTTCTTTCTCCTCTTCTTCTTTCTCTTCTTCTTCTTCTTCTTCTTTCTCTTCTTTCTTCTTCTTTTTTCTCTTCTTTCTCGTCCTTCTTCCTCTTCTTTCTCGTCCTTCTTCCTCTTCTTTCTCTTCTTTCTTCTTCTTCTTTATCCTCTTCTTTCTCTTTTTTCTCATCTTTCTTCCTCTTCTTTCTTTCTTCTTCTTCTTCTTCTTCTTCTTTCTTCTTTCTTCTTTCGTCTTCTTCTTTCTTCTTTCTTCTTCTTCTTCTTCTTCTTCTTCTTCTTCTTCTTCTTCTTCTTCTTCTTCTTCTTCTTCTTCTTCTTCTTTCTTCTTTCTTCTTTCTTCTTTCTCTTCTTTCTTCTTTCTCTTCTTTCTTCTTTCTCTTCTTTCTTCTTTCTTCTTCTTTCTCTTCTTCTTCTATTTCTTTTTTCTTCTTTCTTCTATCTTCAAGTCATTTAGTGGAGGGGGGATTATGGTGTGGGGTTGTTTTTCAGGGGTTGGACTTGGCCCCTTAGTTCCAGTAAGGGGAACTCTTCAGCTACCAAGACATTTTGGACAATTTCATGCTCCCAGCTTTGTGGGAACAGTTTGGGGATAGCCCCTTCCTGTTCCAACATGACTGCACACCAGGGCACAAAGCAAGGTCCATAAGGACATGGATGAGAGTTGATGTTGGAGGAACTTGACTGACCTGCACAGAGTCCTGACCTCAACCTGATAGAACACTTTTGGGATGAATTAGAGCAGAGACTGTGAGCCAGACCTTCTCGTCCAACATCAGTGGCTGACCTTACAAATGCTCTTCTGGAAGAATGGTCAAACATTTCCATAGACACCCTCCTAAACCTTGTGCACAGTCTTCCCAGAAGAGTTGAAGCTGTTATAGCTGCAAAGGGCAGGCCAACTCAATATTGAACCCTATGGACTTAAGCTGGATACACACTATACAACTTTTGTTGTTCAATTTCCTTTAGATTTACCTTGAACCATGTAGTGGAAGGGCCAGCCTAAATTGCATACAAATTGAAAGTGTTTAGGTTTGACTTCATATTAAATGGTTTTGGTAAATCTAAAGGAAAAAAAATCTAAAGGAATTTGTATAGTGTGTATCCAGTTTAAGACTGGGATGCTATTAAAGTTCATGTGTGTATAAAGGCAGGCGTCCCAATACTTTTGGTAATATAGTCTAGTTACATTGTTCCAGCCTGGACCAATGTAACTCTGTGTATATATATATATATATATATATATACATATACATATACATATACACTATACCTCTCCTAGATTGTAAGCTCTAACGAGCAGGGCCCTCTGATTCCTCCTGTATTGAATTGTATTGTACTTGTACTGTCTGCCCTAATGTTGTTGTAAAGCGCTGCGTAAACTGTCGGCGCTATATAAATCCTGTATAATAATAATAATAATAATAATAATAATAATAATACCTGTCTGATGCCCCTGGAAGCTGGATATCTGAAGTAGACACTGCTAGTCCAGTGATCTCCACTTACTTCCAGGTCCTGTGCTGTATGACCGGTGTTCTGCCGAGAAAGTTCCCCTCGGCGGATAAGGACCCCCCTCTACTGCGCAGGCGCAGCGCTTGCGCAGTACCAGCCGGCGGAAATAGCCGAATAGTTGTAAATCAGCTGTACACGGCTCCTGTAAGAGGGCCCCTCGCGGGCTCGCTTCACTCGCCGCGCTTCGGGCACGGCCTCGCTCGCCACTTTTTTATTCTCCCTCTAGGTCCACTTGGATGGTGGGGCTTGAACCTGGACCCAGGGCGCAGGAGCCGTGTACAGCTGATTGAAGGTTTTCAGCTTCGGCTATTTTCGGCAGCTCCTTAGTCGTTGATCCTGCGACAGCGCTGCGCCTGCGCAGTACAGGGGGGTCCTTATCCGCCTGGGGAACTTTCTTGGCAAGACACCAGCCTGATGCATTGTGTGCACAGCCTGTTCAGCACAGGCACCATTCAGAGAATAGTTTGCATTAGCTGGATGAATGCAAAGCTGTCTGTGATTGGACGACATAGAGATTATGATACTGCAGTCCCACCCATCCACCTTGTCCAATCAAAGAATGCTTTGCACCTTTTCCAAAATCAAGACATCCTGAGCGGCATTGATGCAAACAGCCACCATTGAAAACAGTGTGATTTCCATTGTCATGCGATTCTATGCAACTCAAGTTGCATTTGAATTTACACTAGTGTGAATAGAGCCTTAATTGCAATGCATAGTTAAGTTGGTCCAGCTTGGCACGCTGTAAGTGAGCATAGCTTATACCTGACAATCGCTGTTGTAGTTGGCGCTACTACAGCGATTTCTGTGATTTTCCAAGTACCCGCTAAGCAGTTTCCCTGATGTGTAGCGATGGAAGGACTCTATAGAGGCTCAGTCTGTGTGCAGTTCACCTGTGGAATCCGAAAATTAGGATTGATGGACCAATAATTCTCTCATCTCCTCCTCCCATGCTCGTCTCCAGGATTTCTCCAGAGCCTCTCCCATCCTCTGGAACTCGCTACCTCCATCTATCCGGCTATCCCCTACTCTTGCTACCTTCAGGCCATCCCTGAAAACTCATCTCTTCAGGAAAGCCTATCACGTCTCCAACTAATCTCCTACCACTTCCACCAGCTCATTCCCCACAGTTACCTTTTGTACCACCTGCCCCACCCTATTAGATTGTAAACTCTTCTGAGCAGGGCCCTCCTAATCCTCTTGTATTTTATTGTATTATAACTGTATTGTCTCCCTTTTATATTGTAAAGCACTGCGTAAACTGTTGGCGCTATATAAATCCTGAATAATAATAACAATCATCAATGTCTCCCAGCTTGTTGTAGACTTGTGTTCAGCATGTGAGCCGTACATAGAGAGATTCAGATTGCTGTGGAGGAAAGGGCAATCGCCAAACTGTTCCCACAAAGTTGGGAGCATGAAATTGTCCAAAATATCTTGGTATGCCGACGCCTTAAGAGTTCCCTTCACTGGAACTAAGGGGCCAAACCCAACCCCTGAAAAACAACCCCACACCATAATCCCCCCTCCACCAAATGATTTGGAAAGAAGAAGAAGAAGAAGAAAGAAGAAGATGAAAGAAGAGGAAGAAGAAGGAAAAAGACGAAAGAAGAGGTAGAAAGAAAAAGAAGAAGACGAAAGAAGAAGAAAGAAAAAGATGAAAGAAGAGGAAGAGAGAAGAAGAAAAAAAAGAAGAAGAAGAGGAAGAAAGAAGAAGATGAAAGAGAAAGAAGAAGATGAAAGAGAAAGAAGAAGATGAAAGAAGAAGAAGAAGAAGAAGATGAAAGAAGAAGAAGAAGATGAAAGAGAAAGAAGAAGATGAAAGAAGAAGAAGAAGAAGAAGATGAAAGAAGAAGAAGAAGATGAAAGAAGAGAAAGAAAAAAGAAGATGAAAGAAGAGGAAGAAGAAGAAAGAAAAAGATGAAAGAAGAGGAAGAAAGAAGAGGAAGAAAGAAGAAGATGACAGAAGAAGAAGAAAGAAAAAGTCAAAAGAAGAGGAAGAAGGTAGAAGAAGAAGAAAGAAAAAGACGAAAGAAGAGGAAGAAAGAAAAAGAAGAAAAAGAAGAAGATGAAAGAAGAAAATAAAGAAGAAGAAGAAGAAGATGAAAGAAGAAAGAAAAAGAGGAAAGAAGAGGAAGAAGAAGAAAGAAAAAGATGAAAAAAGAAGAAGAAAGAAAAAGATGAAAGAAGAGGAAGAAAGAAGAGGATGAAAGAAGAAGACGAAGATAGAAGAAGAAGTAGTAAGAAGAAGAAGAAGAGGAAGAAAAAAAAAAGAAGAAAGAAGAAGAAGAAGATAGAAGAAGAAAGAAAAAGATGAAAGAAGAGGAAGAAAGAAGAAGTAGATAGAAGAAGAAGAAGAGGAAGAAATAAGAAAGAAGAAAGAAGAAGAAGAAGATAGAGAAGAAAGAAAAAGTCGAAAGAAGAGGAAGAAAGAAGAAGAAGTAGTAAGAAGAAGAAGAAGAGGAAGAAAGAAGAAGAAGTAGTAAGAAGAAGAAGAAGAGGAAGAAAGAAGAAAGAAGAAAGAAGAAGAAGAAGATAGAAGAAGAAAGATATTATTATCATTTATTATTATTCATGAATGGTTACAGAATAAGAACCAATGCTGAGAATTCCACTCTGGGTCTTTTTGTGGTGAAATGGTTACAATGTAACGTATATAATAACTAACAGTATGAAAAAAACAAAACAAAAATGGAAGTAAACTATAATATGGAGGGATCCCATCAGCTCTGTAATTGGAACACGATGTTTGCGCGGCGAAGGCGAACGACTAATAGACTTGTCATTTTTCCTTCCTAATGACCTGTGAAATGCAAACGCCGTGAGGAGCACTACGCAAGAATACAACTCCGACATTATGGTCCCCACCACCTCTTCTCATTTGTATAGGAAACATCTCAGAGTGGTGTCGGGGGAGGGGGGGTGGGTGTCCCGTCCGAGCGAGCCGGCTTCTGACATCACTTTATTGCAAGAAGAAATTGATTTGGAATCCGGCAGAAATGAAAGGCTTGTGATACTGAAGAGACGGACATTTCATCAGAGGAGATGTGGTTTGTTTCTATGCTCTTTGGCATAATTCTTAATGGTACCACCATGGATTGGCAAACGCACGCCTAACCGCATGGTGCAGCTTGTTGGGACCCCTTTCCCTGGGTGACCCCTTTAAAGATACACTATAATACCAAAAGTATTGGGACGCCTGCCTTTACACACACATGAACTTTAATGACATCCCAGTCTTAGTCCGTAGGGTTCAATATTGAGTTGGCTCCATCCTTTGCAGCTATAACAGCTTCAACTCTTCTGGGAAGGCCGTCCACAAGGTTTAGGAGTGTGTCTATGGGGATGTTTGACCATTCTTCCAGAAGAGCATTTGTGAGGTCAGGCACTGATGTCGGACGAGAAAGCCTGGCTCGCAGTGTCCGCTCTAATTCATCCCAAAGGTGTTCTATTGGGTTGAGGTCAGGACTCTGTGCAGGCCAGTCAAGTTCCTCCACCCCAAACTCGCTCATCCATGTCTTTATGGACCTTGCTTTGTGGATTGGTGGAGGGGGATTATGGTGTGGGGGTTGTTTTTCAGGGGTTGGTCTTCTCCCCTCAGTTCCAGTGAAGGGAACTCTTAAGGTGTCAGCATACCAAGACATTCTGGACAATTTCATGCTCCCAACTTTGTGGGAACAGTTTGGTGATGGCCCCTTCCTGTTCCAGCATGACTGAGCACCAATGCACAAAACAAGGTGCAAACAAACTGCAAAGGGTGGGCCAACTTAATACGGACTAAGACTGGGAGGCCATTAAAGTTCATGTGTGTAAAGGCAGGCGTCCCAATACTTTTGGTAATATAGTGTATGTGACCTAGATTACCATACAAAACCTAATGACCCCCCTAGAACAGGGCTTCTGGCAGTCACATGTTACAATAAAGCTTGGATTTTCTAACTCTAATCAGAACTACATTGTCCCAACACAGTCTGAGTGCAAGAACAAGACATGTCCTCCGCGCTGCGTTGGAGCGCTGAACTACAGATGCCACATTGTGTCTATGCACAGCACCGTCCTGAGCTCTACAACACATTACTGCACAAAAAACATGCAAGAAGCACTGTGATGCGTGCTCGGAATCTGTTTACACAAGTGTTCCTCCTTAAAAGTAATATGTGGTGGATCGCTTTTCAGAGGGCATTCGGGAGGCGTTATGTCACCTCCTCACTGCCTGTTTTTCCCCTGTACATCTTGTCTTGTATTACCGTCAGTGGTATGTTTTGGTTTTGCGCTGCTCTAGGCAAGACTAAAATCGGATGTCCCCCCCATCTAAATTTGTCCCACCCCAGCCGAGGTGTACCGTTCTTGTCTCTTCTTCATAGTGAACAGCTGCGGCTTCCTCAGCAGACCCTGAGACGTGATTCGTCCAAGTGCCACATGTGTGATCAATGGGGCAGAGGATGAAGCAACACTGATAGACAGCACTGATGGTCACTGATTGGTAGCACTGATGGGCAGCACTG
Organism: Lithobates clamitans; assembly: GCA_037952925.1. NCBI lineage: Eukaryota > Metazoa > Chordata > Amphibia > Anura > Ranidae > Lithobates > Lithobates clamitans. The sequence continues at coordinate 210,847 of JBBGZY010001833.1, forward strand.
ATAGGCGACACTGATGGGCACTGATAGGTTGCACTGATGAGGAGGCACTGATGGGCACTGATAGGTGGCACTGATAGGCAATACTGATGGGCACTGATAGGTTGCACTGATGAGGAGGCACTGATTTGCACTGATAGACAGCACTGATTAGTAGCACTGATAGGCACTGATTGGCAGCACTGGTGGGCACTGATGAAGCTGCACTGATAGGTGACACTGATGAGGAGGCACTTATTGGCAGCACTGATGGGCACTGATTGGTAGCACTGATTGGCACTGGCAGAACTGGTGGGCACTGATGAAGCTGCACTAATAGGTGGCACTTATGGGCACTGATAGGTGACACTGATGAGGAGGCACTGATAGGCTGAAGCTGCACTGATAGGCGGCACTGATAGCCGGCACTGATAAGTAGGCACTGATTTGCAGCACTGATGGGCACTAATTGACAGCACTGATGGGCACTAATTGACAGCACTGATAGGCACTGATTGACAGCACTGATGGGTACTGATGAAGCTGCACTGATAGGTGGCACTGATGGGCACTGACAGGTGGCACTGATTGGCATCACTGATGGGCACTGATTGATAGCATTGATGGGCACTGATGAAGCTGCACTGATAGGCGGCACTGATGGGCACTGATAGGTGGCACTGATGGGCACTGATAGGTGGCACTGATAAGGAGGCACTGATTGGCAGCACTGATGGGCACTGATAGGTGGCACTGATAGGCGATACTGATGGGCACTGATAGGTTGCACTGATGAGGAGGCACTGATTTGCACTGATAGACAGCACTGATTAGTAACACTGATAGGCACTGATTGGCAGCACTGGTGGGCACTGATGAAACTGCACTGATAGGTGGCACTGAGGAGGCGCTGATTGGCAGCACTGATGGGCACTGATTGGTAGCACTATTTGGCACTGGCAGAACTGGTGGGCACTGATGAAGCTGCACTAAAAGGTGGCACTGATGGGCACTGATAGGTGACACTGATGAGGAGGCACTGATAGACTGAAGCTGCACTGATAGCCGGCACTGATTAGGAGGCACTGATTGATAGACTGATGTGCACTGATGAAGCTGCACTGATGGGCACTGATAGGTGGCACTAATTGGCAGCACTGATGGGCACTGATTGGCAGCATTAATGGGCACTAATTGACAGCACTGATAGGAACTGATTGACAGCACTGGTGGGCACTGATGAAGCTGCACTGATAGGCGGCACTGATGGGAACTGATAGGTGGCACTAATAAGGAGGCATTGTTTGGCAGCACTGATGGGCTCTGATTGGCAGCATTGATGGGCACTGCTGGGGCTGCAATGATCATCAAGGCCCTGATTATCAGTGGAACTGTCCCCTTTCACACTGGCTGCCTACCGGCTCTTCTTCTCTCCTCCCGCTGTGACAGGGTGAGAAAAGAACATCAATAGACGCCCTCCCAGAACTGGATCACCATGCTGTAGCTGTCATTCAACTATAGCTCAGTCGCCCCCCCCCCCACACACACACTGTTAAATGTGTCGATCCACTGCCTGTCTTTACCACCCCCTGATTGCAAGTGTAAACTAAACTGGAGGGCTTGTTTACACTGATGTCAGCCTCTGAAGAGTAGATGGCTCTTCAGAGGAAGTGTGACAGGTGGGGAGGAGGCATTACAATTGAGTACACGTAGTTGCAGGATGGTCGCGGTACGGCCCCATTCAGGGGAAGGGGGGGGATCATTTTTGCTGCATCATGTGTACACCCCCCATCCACTGTCTTTGCAGCTTAACCCCTCCCTCAAAAGTTCTGAATGCCTGAATCAGTGATCATGTGATTTATTTGGCTGTCACGGTGGTCACATGACCCCCTCCCATTCATTAGCGGGGACTGAGAGCTGTCTCTAAACCCCGTTCACATTGAGTGCGATTATCTCTCCGTGCGACTTCAGGGACGACTTTGAAGACATCTGTGAGGCTTTGTGCACAGATGTCTATTGAAGTCGCACCCGAATTCGGCAAAAGTAGTGCATTTTCTACTTTTTCAAATCGATGCGGCACCACAAAGTCAGCTTCGCGTCCATTTAAACGGCGCCATAGGATGCGACCCGTCAAATCACATGACAAATCACTCCAATGGGAACGGGGGGGGGGGGCTAACAGCTCAGCCTCTGTGCCGGGAGCGTGTAGGCGTTAAAGTCCACCTTTTTTGCTGATGAACATATAAGTTACATAGGCGGCAGTAGGTTAAGGGGTAGAAGTTGGGGGGTGGTAAAAATGTGGCTCAAACCCCCCCTCCCCGTGTTTTTACCATTCCCCCAACCACAAGTGCCCTTTGTGAATGTGGTCTGAGCCCCAGCAGGTGAGACTTTCCCTCTTTCCAGGTAGCAGCACAGCTGGAGCTAATTAACCTCTGTGTAGATAATGCAGTAATTAGCTGTTGGAGGAGATACAATGTAACAACGTCTGATAGAAATAAATAATTAGCACTTCTGTGTCACAATAACGCACATCACCTGCGCTACGGGGAAATCTGTGTTAAATGACCCCCCCTGCCCACAATGCACCTGTGCTGCTTTATAAAGAAACCCCCCCCCCCCCCATCCTCCATTGTGATCCTCTGCTGGGACTATTCATGTGTGACAGAGAATGGTAATGATGAGGATTTGTATCTGTGATGGAAACATTGTACTGTATTATTATCAGAACACATAGTAATGATGCCCCTGGCCTGGATTCCCTCCCCCGACAAGATATAAAATACAGAGTACTGGCGGGCCCCTTTCTCCTATTCATTGGGCAGGTCAGGACGGGTGTTGGCTGCCAATGCTGGACAATGCCAGAATTCTTAGAGCCCATTTATATCTATGTATGTGCGCAGAGGTTCATTTATTCGCAGTGTTAGGCTTGTGCCGATGTGCGTTTCTTCTGTGCGTTGCCATGCGTAAGGCCTGATTCACACCTTATGGCATTTTTAGTGCTTTTTGCATTTTGCAGATTTGCTCTACAGAACGTGTTCCATAGGAAACCATGTTAAATGGGCTGTAGTGCAAATCTGAAAAATGCAAAAAGCACTAAAAATGCAATGCCCTGTTTCCCCAAAAATAAGCCCTTCCCTGAAAATAAGACCTACAAGGACTTATTTGGGAGGTAGGGCTTATATTGCGGCCATCACCGACAATCACGCTAGGTCTTATTTTCGGGGGAAACAGGGTAGGTGTGAATCAGGCCTTACTGATGGGCTTTTTCAATGTGTCTTTGGATTCAGAGTGGACAGAGCTATCGGCTATTGATCACGGCTTGTTAGTATTTGTCGCCAACACATCAAAACGCATGTTACATGCCCCGCCATTGAATACTGTTGGCCGCCCAGTATAGTAAAACTGAACACAATGGGCGTGTTGGCATTTCCAAACGCACAGCAGTGAAGAGATGTACAGGGCCGTTATATGATGGGAACTCGGACACATGCAATTTAACATTTATTGATTTCAATTGCAATAGTTTCGATGGGCCCTTTAAATCTGATGAGGATAGCAGTAACATTCCTGTTCGCTTTCATAAATGATACATTGTTGTATTTTTCCATGCATACTTTATTATCCAAGTATACTTTCTCTATTCTCCATGTGTATATATTTTGTTTATTTTCCATGTATATATTTTGTTTATTTTCCAAGGATTCCATGTTTATTTTGAATGTATATAATTTGTTTATTTTCCATGTATATATTATAATATATACATGGAATATAAAAATAAAAATTATATTTTCCAGGGATACTTTGTTTTCCGAGGATTCCTTGTTTATTTTCCATGTATACTTTCTTTATTTTCCATGTATATATTTTTGTTAATTTTAAAAAGGATAATTTAGTTTCTTTTCTAAGGATACTTTAATACTTTGTTTATTTTCCATGTATATTTTCTTAATTTTCCATGTATATATTTTGTTCATTTTCCAAGGATACTTTTTATTTTTATTTTCTGGGGATACTTTGTTTATTTTCCATGTATACCTACTTAGTTTTCAATGTATACATTTTTGTTTTTTTTTTCCCCAAGGATACTTTTTTTTTAATATTCTTGAGATATTTTGTTTATTTTCAATGTATACATTTTGTTTATTTTAAAAGGATACTTTTGTTTCTTTTCCAGATACTTTTTTTTTTTTTTTTTGTATGTATATATTTTCTGAAGATTCTTTGTTTATTTGCTAAGGATACTTTGTTTTCCATGTATACATTTTGTTCATTTTCCAAGGATATTTTTTTTTCCATTTTCCAAAGATACTTTTCCCGAGGATACTTTGTTTCAAGTCCATCTCTGCAATGAAAGTTCTGTCTCAGTCTCAGTTCACACTGATGCGGTGCTGGAAGTCGCATGTGATTCGGACAGGAATCAGGCCTGGTTCACACCTATGCATTTTCTTTTTTTTTAGTGCAGTTTTAGTTTTTGCAGAAACGCACTAAAGTCCATACAACATGGTTTCCTATGGGTCACGTCCATATCTGTGCATTTTATGGAAAGGGCCAGGGACTTTTTTCTGTTTTTTTTGGTTGCTTAGACCTCAATGGATCAAAAACGTGTATTAAAAAATGCAAACTGCAACCTGCATAGGTGTGAACCCGGCCTCACACCGTATTCCTGTCACATGCACATTTTTTTTTTATTTTTATTTTTTTATTTGCAGTGCTGTATGACTCATTTCATATTGCTCAAATTGCACTTCACCGCATGGAAAAGGGGTATGCACCTTTTTTTTGTTTTCTGCACTGGAATCAGATCGCATTGGGTGTTCACACCCATGCGATCCGATTCTGCCAATCGCACTGCGTTTTGCGACCTGTTTTTGGGGTGTCGTTAACTTAACATTGACACCCGCAGCGGTTCGCATGAATGGAGTGCGATGCACAGGAATCACTGCCAATCCCGCACCGTATCAGTGTGAACCGATCCAGCATAATATTGTGATTGCAAGCATTGTAGCTGGTGTGCAAAAATCAAAGTTGTGCTTTTAGGCCCCTTTCACACGGGGTGGACCGCGATCCACTTGCTCAGCGGAATCATCATCATCATCACCTTGCTTTGTACACTGGTGCGCAGTCACGTTGGAACAGGAAGGGGACATCCCCAAACTGTTCCCACAAAGTTGGGAGCATGAAATTGTCCAAAATGTCTTGGTATGCTGACGCCTTAAGGGTTCCCTTCACTGGAACTAAGGGGCCAAGCCCAACCCCTGAAGAACAACCCCACACCCTAATCTCCTCTCCACCAAATGATTTGGACCAGTGCACAAAGCCAGGTCCATAAAGACATGGATGAGCCAGTTTGGGGTGGAGGAACTTGACTGGCCTGCACAGAGTCCTGACCTCAACCTGATAGAACACCTTTGGGATGAATTAGAGCGGAGACTGCGAGCCAGGCCTTCTCGTCCAGCATCAGTGCCTGAGCTCACAAATACTCTTCTGGAAGAATGGTCAAACATCCCCATAGACACACTCCTAAACCTTGTGGACGGCCTTCCCAGAAGAGTTGAAGCTGTTATAGCTGCAAAGGGTGGGCCAACTCAATATTGAACCCTACGGACTAAGACTGGGATGTCATTAAAGTTCATGTTTGCAAGCGTCCCAATACTTTTGGTAATATAATGTATATAATGATTAACCATAAAATTATGACCACTGACTGGTAAAGTGACTATCATCAATTATCTCATTACAATGGCATCTGAAAGTGGGTGGGATATATAAGGCAGCAAGTAAACATGTTGTCCCTGAAGTTGATGTGTTTGAAAGCAGAAAAACATGGACAAGTGTAAAAATTTGAGATGCTTTGACAAGGGCCAGATTGTAATGGTTGGATGACCGGGTCAGAGCGACTCCAAAACTGCAGCTCTTGTGGGGTGTTCCAGATAGGCAGAGGTCAGGAAGGGTCATGGGTAGCCAAGGCTCATTGAGACCCGGGAACTCAGCACAGGGATGGTGGGAACCCCTCATAATGGGCACAGCGGGTGTACAGACCCGGGAACTCGGCACAGGGATGGTGAGAACCCCTCATAATGGGCACAGCGGGTGTACAGACCCGGGAACTCAGCACAGGGATGGTGGGAACCCTCATAATGGGCACAGCGGGTGTACAGACCTAGGAACTCAGCACAGGGATGGCGGGAATCCCTCATAATGGGCACAGCAGGTGTACAGACCCGGGAACTCAGCACAGGGATGGTGGGAACTCCTCATAATGGGCACAGCGAGTGTACAGACCCGGGAACTCAGCACAGGGATGGTGGGAACTCCTCATAATGGGCACAGCGGGTGTACAGACCCGGGAACTCAGCACAGGGATGGTGGGAACTCCTCATAATGGGTACAGCAGGTGTACAGACCCGGGAACTCAGCACAGGGATGGTGGGAACCCCTCATAATGGGCACAGCGGGTGTGCAGACCTAGGAACTCAGTACAGGGATGGTGGGAACCCCTCATAATGGGCACAGCAGGTGTACAGACCCGGGAACTCAGCACAGGGATGGTGGGAACTCCTCATAATGGGCACAGCGAGTGTACAGACCCGGGAACTCAGCACAGGGATGGTGGGAACTCCTCATAATGGGCACAGCGGGTGTACAGACCCGGGAACTCAGCACAGGGATGGTGGGAACTCCTCATAATGGGCACAGCGGGTGTACAGACCCGGGAACTCAGCACAGGGATGGTGGGAACTCCTCATAATGGGCACAGCAGGTGTACAGACCTGGGAACTCAGCACAGGGATGGTGGGCTAAGGCCTTTGATCGGGTTAATCATGAGTACTTGTGGCTCCTTCTTGACAAATATGGCCTGGAGGGGGGTTTCATTGATTGGCTCAAGATTTTGTACAAAGGGGCTAAAAGCTTTCCTCTGGTTATTGGTTGGGTCGGGCAGCCCTTTGTGGTCGGCCTCGGGTGTGCGTCAGGGGTGTCCATTGAGTCCTCTGCTATATGTGTTTGCAAGCGACCCCTTCATTAGAAGTCTAGAGAGTAGACCTTTGTGTGGGGTACCTTTTGGGCATCGCTGGTGAGCCTCCTTTGAAGGTTGTGGCCTATTCTGATGATATTTCTGTTTTTGTCTCTGGGACTGGGGAGGCGCAGGAGGTGGTCTCAGTGATAGGGCAGTATGCAGAGGCATCAGGTTCAAAGGTCAACCAGGACAAGTGTGAAGCTTTCTGGATGGGCGTGGAAGGTGAGAGCTTTGTTCTCCCGGATGACTTCCCAGAGTCCCAACAAAAAATTTGAGTTCTAGGCATTAAATTCAGCCCAGGTGACTATGGTCATGCAAATTGGGTGAACAGGCTGGAGAATGCCGATCCCAAGGTTGCAAGCTGGAAAGGTTGGCGGCTTTCCTTGAGGGAAAAGGTTGATCTGATCAAGCCTTACCTGAATCCGATTTTTCTGTATGTCAGTTTTGTTTGCATTTTGCCAGTTTCTCTCTATACCAGGATCCATAGTTGTTTCTTCCAGCTGTTATGGGGGAACAGAATAAACCTTGTCAAAAGGAATGTGACTTACCTTCCTAGGCGGGAGGGTGGTCTAGGGATGATCAACCCTGTAGTCTTTTTCTCTCTGATGTTTGTGAAGTACAATCTTGGTAACATGTTGGCAGAGAGACCGTCTGGGTGGGTTGGTATTTTCCAGTCCTGGTTTAGGCCCTTTCTGCGAGGCTGGGAAAATGGTGGGCCAGTGAAAAGCCTGAGGGTCAAGCATGAACAGCTCCCGGCTTATGTTGCCCCGTGTTTGAAAATGCTTCTGCAGTGGCAAGTGTCGTGTGCCCGGAGCCGATGCGAGTGCCTGACGGGTGCGATGACCGCCGGATCGCTCGTGAGTTGTGACACACAAATCCCAGTTCTTTCAGGGGAGAGGAATCGGATCGTGTGTTCCTACTAAGTAGGAACACCTCCCAGGGAACACAACCCCTTGATTGCCCCCTAGTGTTAACCCCTTCCCTTCCAGTGACATTTACACAGTAATCAGTGCATTTTTATAGCACTGATCGCTGTATAATTGTCAATGGTTTCAAAAATGTGTCAAAAGTGTCCGATGTGTCCGCCATAATGTCACAGTCCCGATAAAATACACAGATTGCCGCCATTACTAGTAAAAAAAATAAATAATAATAAAAATGCCATAAATCTATCCCCTATTTTGTAGACGCTATAACTTTTGCGCAAACCAATCAATATACGCTTTTTTTTTTTTTTACCAAAAATATGTAGAAGAATACGTTTCGGCCTAAACTGAGGAAAACATTGTTTCTTTTTTTAATAAAAAAATGTGGGATATTTATTATAGCAAAAAGTAAAAGCTATTGTGTTTTTTTTCTTTTTCAAAATTGTCGCTCTTCTTCTTTTGTTTATAGCGCAAATAATATTTTTATTAATAGTTTGGACGAAATTCGAATTTTTAATTTTTTTATTTTTTCCAAAGAGAATATAATGGAATAAAAAATAAAGGGATAGAATATAATTTTTTTTTTTACTTTCTATTCCATCCCTTTATTTTCGATTCTATTTTGTTCTCATTGGAAAGCTATTCAAAAACTTTTTGAATGCGAAAACTATTGTTTTATCCTGATGTATCCAAAATTCTGAAATAGAAAAGTACCGAATCGAAACAAATCCGAAATGACGAAAAAAAAAATTCGGGCGAAATTCGAATCGTTTTTCGAATACTTTTCAAAATCATTGTTGAATCGAATTATAATTAAACTTTTTGAATTCGAACATTTTTCCAATTTCCAAAGAGAAAAAAATAGAACAGAAAATAAAGGAATAGAATAGATAAAGGGATAGAATAGATTTTTTTATATTTTTTTTATTTTCTATTCTATTTTATTCTCTTTGTAATTTGGAAAACTTTTCGAGTTCGATATTGATTGGAAAAATTTGAATCGATTTGAAAACAAACGAAACTAATTCCGAAAATGAATGAAATGTATGTAACTAAACAAATTTATGTAAATAACGAATTGAAACAAAACGAAACAAATTTTTCATTCTGCACATGTCTAGTCAAATCTTGAAATGAGAGGGCGGGGTTATGGCTGAGGTGTGCTATGCGTGTCTATGTACAGAGACAGCCCTGGAATTACGCCTATACAAGTGGCACCTCCAAAAAAGAACAAAACTTTAATGAACCTTTAACCCTTGCAGTGCAGGGCCCCACTACAAGGATGTATTTTGTGTCATTCCTAAAAAAAATGTTGTACAAGAAAGTATAAAATATTGTAACAAAGTAACAGAGTGAGAAGATACACATTCGACAATTTGCCCCCCCCAGTTGTCCCCATTGTTGGACGCCTCGTCATCTGGCACAAAGCTTTCAAACAGCTCAAGCAATTAGAAAGAAGAGTCTTCCCCTCGTCTGTAGACGGTAATGACTCTGTAAAGATCTGCAGATACGTTATGCGGACCAATTAAAATGGAAAGCACACAATGTGACGCGGGATGTTCCCAAACTGTGCCCGCTCTGTCTCCAAAATATCCCCCCTAATGGCTTTCAAATGTCCTGGTAATGGGCATCAGAGGAGGATCGTAAAGATTAGATGAGGAGCACATGTTGTCAGCGAAGAGACTCCGGGAAATCAGGATCCCTCATCTATCATTGTCAGAACTCTTCTCCTCTCCTGAAATACTCTGCACTGCTGGAGGACTCTGCTCCTTCCTCTATAACTCTCCTCTCCTGAAATACTCTGCACTGCTGGAGGACTCTGCTCCTTCCTCTATAACTCTCCTCTCCTGAAATACTCTGCACTGCTGGAGGACTCTGCTCCTTCCTCTATAACTCTCCTCTCCTGAAATACTCTGCACTGCTGGAGGACTCTGCTCCTTCCTCTATAACTCTCCTCTCCTGAAATACTCTGCACTGCTGGAGGACTCTGCTCCTTCCTCTATAACTCTCCTCTCCTGAAATACTCTGCTCCTTCCTCTATAACTCTCCTCTCCTGAAATACTCTGCTGGAGGACTCTGCTCCTTCCTCTATAACTCTCCTCTCCTGAAATACTCTGCTCTGCTGGAGGACTCTGCTCCTTCCTCTATAACACTCCTCTCCTGAAATACTCTGCACAGCTGGAGGACTCTGCTCCTTCCTCTATAACTCTCCTCTCCTGAAATACTCTGCTCTGCTGGAGGACTCTGCTCCTTCCTCTATAACACTCCTCTCCTGAAATACTCTGCACTGCTGGAGGACTCTGCTCCTTCCTCTATAACTCTCCTCTCCTGAAATACTCTGCTCTGCTGGAGGACTCTGCTCCTTCCTCTATAACTCTCCTCTCCTGAAATACTCTGCTCTGCTGGAGGACTCTGCTCCTTCCTCTATGACTCTCCTCTCCTGAAATACTCTGCACTGCTGGAGGACTCTGCTCCTTCCTCTATAACTCTCCTCTCCTGAAATACTCTGCACTGCTGGAGGACTCTGCTCCTTCCTCTATAACTCTCCTCTCCTGAAATACTCTGCACACACCATGGCCATCATAAACATTTGTTTTCCTCTTTCTCCAGGAAAGTTCTGGAGTCTCCCTTTAAACGACCACCTTGGTTGTCTCCTCTCCCCTCGCTCTCGGAATCCTCTAATCTCATTATTACAGGGCCCAGAACTCGGGACACGAACTGTCACTTGTACAATTAAAGTTTTAGTCCTGGGTGCGGCCCGTCCCGGGAGGACACCTGTCCTTTTATATTACACAGTAGCCGAGGCTCTAATGCTCTGCTAATCTTTTGGGGGATTTTCAAGGGACCGTCCGAAAGTGATAATTACCCCCCCCCCCCCACCCTCTCATCTCATCTCAGGACCTGCGACTTCACACACGCTTCCAACAAAGACCAACTTGTTTCTGTTATTAATGAACGCCAATTGGCCGTAAATTATAGGCTACCTGCTGGACTTTGTCCTCGCTAAGTGCTCAATTCTCGCACCCTTCCGTCTCCGAAATCCTCATTACAGTCACCTGGAATTCCATCACATGACACGCCCATTATTGGACCATTTACATTATGCGTTGTGGTAATGAGCTCGTTATCGCACAGAAATGTGCGTTGCCGTATCGCGGTGAAATTCACGAAGTTTCGATGTTCAGGAGGTGAAACTGCCACTTTCTGAATGGGTTTTTTTTTTATTGCATTGCAAAATCCAAAAGGAATAATGCGTGGCAATCGACGTGGTGCCATTGACTTCAATAGGCCTGTTTTGGCATGCGACCCTGGGGATTGTGATACCACGTGGCAACTGGTTGGATGCCATTGACTTCAATAGGCCGGTTTTGGCATGTGACACTGGGGATTGCGATACCACGTGGCAACTGGTTGGATGCCATTGACTTCAATAGGCCTGTTTTGGCATGTGACACTGGGGATTGCGCTACCTTCCGGCAACTGGTTGGGTGCCATTCACTTCAATAGGCCTGTTTTGGCATGCAACACTGGGGATTCTGATACCACACGGCAACTGGTTGGATGCCATTGACTTTAATAGGCCAGTTTTGGCATGTGACACTGGGGATTGCGATACTTTCTCGCAACTGGTGTAGAGCCATTGATTTCAATAGGCCTGTTTTGGCATGCGAAACCATGCAGCAACTAGTGGGGCGCCATTGACTTTATTAGGCCTGTTTTGGCATGTGACACTGGGGATTGCGATACTTTCTCGCAACTGGTGGGGAGCCATTGATTTCAATAGGCCTGTTTTGGCATGCGATACCATGCGGCAACTAGTGAGGGTGCCATTAATAGGCTTTTTTTGGAATGCGACACTGGGGATTGCGTTACCACGCGGCAACTGGTGGGGAGCCATTGACTTCAATAGGCCTGTTTTGCCATGCAACAATGGGGATTGCGCTACCTTCCGGCAACTGATTGGGTGCCATTGACTTTAATAGACCTGTATTGGTATGCAATACCATGCTGCAACTAGTGGGGTGCCATTGACTTTAATAGGCCTGTTTTAGCATGTGACACTGGGGATTGCGCTACTACGCAGCAACTAGTGGGGTGCCATTGACTTCAATAGGTCTGTGTTGGCATGCGACACTGGGGATTGCGATACCACATGGCAACTGGTGGGGAGTCATTGACTTCAATAGGCCTGTTTTGGCATGTGGCATGGGGGATTGCGCTACCACGCAGCAATCAACGCAGTACCATCGACTTCAATAGGCCTGTTTTTGGCACGTGACACTGGGATAAGTGATACCACGTGGCAACTAGTGGGGGTGTCACTGGCTTCAATGGGCGCGTTTAGCAAACCCCACCTCCTGCCAAGGTGTTACATTTGCTGCACCGAGGAACTAAGCATTTATGAATTTGGCATAGTGTATGGCCCTGAGCATCCACCATTATTGACACACAGGTAGGCGTTTGGTGGGAGTTAAAAACGTGGATCAGCTGCGTGTTTTTACCACCCCTTTGCCACCTCCTGTGAATTCAGCATAACGTAACATTGCACCAATCCACAGCGCATGGCAGTATGTGCGGCGTTACAAACTTTGTGACACGCCCAGTTTTGGTGCAATGTCAGCCTATTGATTTTAATAGGATGCCAGATAACGCAATGCCCACTAATGTGCAACGCAACTTCTTAATGCACCACTAGAATGTAAATGGACCCCAAGTTACCCTAGCGAGATTGACATCAGGGCAAACGACTGATGAGATATAGTCAGTGCAGTCAGGTAGCCCCATACAATGTCTGTCCTGTTCAATCAGTCTGGGCAGACTGGTGCATTGAGGCTCCTTTCACATGGGTGCTCCTTGTCATGGGACTTTGGATACATAAAATCGCATGACAAACCTGAGTGTATAAAGTCGCATGAAGGTCGCACTGGAAACCGCGCACCTTTGGAGTCACACTAGTGTGAACAGAGCCTGAAAGGACAGTGAAGCATAACTGCTTTCCGGCATGATAAGCAGGAGAAAATATAGCTGTGGCCATGTATGTAGATATCGCAGCAGGTAGGTTGGGGTTTTGGAGGATAGATAGGTCGCAAATAATCTCATATGAGCTAATTAGGTTCTCAAATGTTTGTAAAATTTGTTCAGTCTTCTGGGAAAGACCCATGCCCCCCCTCCTGTAAACTGAAAATTCAAATGGTCCTGTTAATGATCTACTTCTGGAGCCCACACTGCCACTACTTGGAGAATGGAGGACCAATGGAAATTTCCACTATAGGACAGTAGGGATTTTTTTTTTTGGTCGAAGTCCATGTCAGGTATTTTTCAACCTCTGTATTCATCCTGGTGACCATCGTCATCAGAACTGCAAGTCAAAGAAAAATCCAAAATTTTGAATTGTCCCCGTAAGAGGGGTAGAGTGGAAATCTTCCAATGGGGATATTTGTTCTGGTCGGTCCCTGAAGATGGGTAGAATGGAAATCTTCCAATGGGCATTTTTGTTCTGGTCAGCCCCAGAAGATGGGTAGAGTGGAAATCTTCCAAGGGGGATATTTGTTCTGGTTGGTCCCTGAAGATGGGTAGAATGGAAATCTTCCAATGGGGATATTTGTTCTGGTGGTCCCCAGAAGAGGGGTAAATGGAAATCTTCCAATGGGGATATTTGTTCTGGTGGTCCCAGAAGACGGGTAGAATGGAAATCTTCCAATGGGGATATTTGTTCTGGTCGGCCTCAGAAGATGGGTAGAATGGAAATCTTCCAATAGGGATATTTGTTCTGGTGGTCCCCAGAAGAGGGGTAAATGGAAATCTTCCAATGGGGATATTTGTTCTGGTGGTCCCAGAAGACGGGTAGAATGGAAATCTTCCAATGGTGATATTTGTTCTGGTTGGCCTCAGAAGATGGGTAGAATGGAAATCTTCCAATATGGATATTTATTCTGGTCAGCCCCAGAAGATGGGTAGAGTGGAAATATTCCAATGGGGATATTTGTTCTGGTGGTCCCCAGAAGAGGGGTAAATGGAAATCTTCCAATGGGGATATTTGTTCTGGTGGTCCCAGAAGACGGGTAGAATGGAAATCTTCCAATGGGGATATTTGTTCTGGTCGGCCTCAGAAGATGGGTAGAATGGAAATCTTCCAATGGGGATATTTATTCTGGTCAGCCCCAGAGGATGGGTAGAATGGAAATCTTCCAATTGGGATATTTATTCTGGTCAGCCCCAGAAGATGGGTAGAGTGGAAATATTCCAATGGGGATATTTGTTCTGGTGGTCCCCAGAAGATGGGTAGAATGGAAATCTTCCAGTGGGGATATTTGTTCTGGTGGTCCCCAGAAGAGGGGTAGAATGGAAATCTTCCAGTGGGGATATTTGTTCTGGTGGTCCCCAGAAGATGGGTAGAGTGGAAATCTTCCAGTGGGGATATTTGTTCTGGTGGTCCCCAGAAGAGGGGTAGAGTGGAAATATTCCAATGGGGATATTTGTTCTGGTGGTCCCCAGAAGATGGGTAGAATGGAAATCTTACAGTGAGGATATTTGTTCTGGTGGTCCCCAGAAGAGGGGTAGAATGGAAATCTTCCAATGGGGATATTTGTTCTGGTGGTCCCCAGAAGAGGGGTAGAGTGGAAATCTTCCAATGGGGATATTTGTTCTGGTGGTCCCCAGAAGATGGGTAGAATGGAAATCTTCCAATGGGGATACTTGTTCTGGTGGTCCCCAGAAGATGGGTAGAGTGGAAATTTTCCAGTGTGGAAATTTGCTATGGTGGTCCCCAGATGAGGGGTAGAATGGAAATCTTCCAGTGGGGAAGTTTTTGTTCTGGTGACAACTGATTTCCTTCCCTCTGGAGATATTTCTTCTCACTTCCTGTTGTGTCTACAAGACAGAACATAAATTTCACTAATGGGGGGACAGATAGAAAAAAAAAGACAGTGGCTTTAACCCTTTTATTATAGTCAAAACCTAAAGTTTTTATTCTTGGTATACTTAAAGACCAAAGCATGATTTAATATCCTCCAATAATTGCAGTGTCTTGAAAAAGTATTCATACCCTTTGAAATTTTCCACATTTTGTCATGTTACAACCAAAAACGTAAATATGTATTTTATTGGGATTTTATTTGATAGACCAACACAAAGTGGGACATAATTGTGAAGTGGAAGGGAAAATGATAAATGATACAAATAAATATGTGAAAAGTGTAGAGGGCATTTGTATGGCGCCCCCCGGAGTCAATACTTTTTAGAACCTCCTTTCTCTGCAATTACAGCTGCAAATCTTTTTGGGGGTGTCTCTACCAGCTTTGCACATCTAGAGAGGGACATTTTTGCCCATTCTTCTTTGCAAAATATCTCAAGCTCTGTCAGATTGGATGGAGAGCGTCTGTGAACAGCAATTTTCAAGTCTTGCCACAGATTCTCAATGGGATTTGGGTCTGGACTGTGACTGGGCCATTCTAACACATGAATATGCTTTGATCCAAACCATTCCATTGTAGCTCTGGCTGTATGTTTACGGTCGTTGTCCTGCTGGAAGGTGAAACTCCGCCCCAGTCTCAAGTCTTTTGCAGACTCTAACAGGTTTTCTTCTAAGATTGTCCTGTATTTGGCTCCATCCTGTCAGGAACCATGAAAAAGACGGAGACAGAAAATGCAGTAAAAAAATCACTCTTTTTAATAAAGTGGTAAAAATAGTACAAATAGTAAACGTAGTAAAAACATAGCCAGGGTTTAGTAGCCAAATTGGATAGTCAGAACAAGCCACGATATCAGGAAGCCAGTTATCAGCATAGTCGGAGACAGCAGACAGACAGGATCAGGAACCAGAAGGGACATCAGGCAAGTCTTCAAAAAAAACACAGCAGAGAGTCTCTAGATATGTTGACCAAGGCGAAGGTGCTGAATAACTGAGCCAGGCAGTTTAGCGCAAAGGGGCTGGATGTGGGCTGGACTGAAGAGTAGGAAATGAACACCAGGTGAGCCACTGTGGAACGATGAGTGCTGGCAATTAACCAACAGCTGATCACTGAGAAGGGAGAGCTGAGCCTAGCCCTGACACATCCATCTTCTCATCAACGCTGACCAGATTCCCTGTCCCTGCTGAAGAAAAGCATCCCCACAACATGATGTTGCCACCACCATGTTTCACGGTGAGGATGGTGTCCTCAGGGTGATGTGCAGTGTTAGTTTTCTGCCACACATAGTGATTTGTTTTTAGGCCAAAAAGTCCAGTTTTGGTCTCATCTGACCAGATCACCTTCTTCCACATGTTTGCTGTGTCCTCCACATGGCTTCTCACAAACTGCAAACAGGACTTCTTATGACTTTCTTTCACCAATGTCTTTCTTCTTGTCACTCTTCCATAAAGGGCAGATTTGTGGAGAACACGACTAATAGTTGTCCTGTGGACAGCTTCTCCCACCTGAGCTGTGGATCTCTGCATCTCCTCCAGAGTTACCATGGACCTCTTGGCTCTTCTCTGATGAATGCTCTCCTTGCCCGGCCGGTCAGTTTAGGTGGACGGCCATGTCTTGGTAGGTTTGCAGTTGTGCCATACTCTTTCCATTTTCGGATGATGGATTGAACAGAGCTCCGTGAGATGTTCAAAGCTTGGAATATTTTTTTTGTAACCTAACCCTGCTTTAAACTTCTCCACAACTTTATCTCTGTCCTGTCTGGTGTGTTCCTTGGCCTTCATGATGCTGTTTATTTACTAAGGTTCTCTAACAAACCAGTGAGGGCTTCACAGAACAACTGTATTTATACTGAGATTAAATTACTGTCAGGGCTGGGCTCAGCTCTTCCGTCTCTGAGCTGGCTGCTCAGCTGTCAACCAATTGCCAGCTCCTATCTCTCCACAGTGACTCACCTGTTGATGATATCCTGCTTGTCAGTCCTGCCTATTTAAGCTGTCTAGTCCAGATGATCTCTGCCTTCACCTTGGTCACATTCCTGTGTTCCTGTTAAAGACTTGCTTGGCTGACATTCCTTGTGGCTCCAGATCCTGCTGGCTGTTCTACTACGCTGTTCTCTGGCTCCCTGACGTTTTGGCTTGTCTGACAATCCGTTCCGGTTCCTGAACTCTGGCTATGTTTTGACTATGTTTACTCTGTTTACCTTTTTTTATCAATAAACCAGTGTGATTTCTGTCTGTACTTCTGTCTCAGTCTGATTCATGGTTTCTGACAATTACACACAGGTGGACTCTATTTACTAATTAAGTGACTTCTGAAGGCAATTGGTTCCACTAGATTTTAGTTACAAATGCCCCCTGCACTTTTCAGATATTTGTCAAAAAATATTTAAAATCATTTATCCTTTTCTTTCCACTTCACAATTATGTGCCACTTTTACATGTTATATAGATGACATTTTATTTATCAAAAATGCATATTCATTTTGCACAAAAAAAAGTTTATTTTTTTCTTATCATACATCACGAGACACAGAGCAGGCTATAAACATAACTGTTTGAGTTATGAGCCAGATAGTTATGTTTATAGCCTTCTGTGTGTCCCATGATGTACTCCAAGAAATGAATTTTACAGGTACAAGTATGTAGAAAAATAGAAAAAATACAATCTATAACCTGCTTTGTGTCCCATGATGTACTCCAAGAAATGGATTTTACAGGTAAGTTTGTAACAAAAATACAATTTATAGCCTGCTTTGTGTCCCCTGATGTACTCCAAGGAATTGGATTTTTTTTCTACATACTTACCTGTATAATTAATTACTTGGAGTACATCATGGGACACAAAGCAGGCTATAAATTGTATTTTTTTTCTACATATGTTACCTGTAAAATCCATTTCTTGGAGTACATCACGGGACGCAGAGCAGGCTATTAAATTATACAGGTGAGTATGTAGAAAAAAATCCAACTAATAGCCTGCTCTGTGTCCCGTGATGTACTCCAAGAAATGGATTTTACAGGTAAAGTATGTAGAAAAAACCCCCAAATTTTTACTTGTTACATAGATGACATTTTGTTTATAATTTAACAAGAAATATATATTATTTTAGCATATTTAAAAGCATATTTAAAATATTTCAAAACACCATGCATTCTTCACCAAAAAATATATATATATTTATTTATATTTATTTATATATATTTTTGCACTTTTTATTTAAAAAAAAAAATCATTTTGCACTTTTTTTTAATTTTAAAATTATAAAATATATATAAATATAAAATATACAAATATATATATATACAAAAAAAATATATATATATTTGCACTTTTTATATTTAAAAAGATCATTTTGCACTTTTTTTAATTTAAAAATAATATATATATAATATATAGAATTTTTTTTTTTTTTTTTTAAATTAAAAAAAAGTGCAAAATGATCTTTTTAAATATAAAAAGTGCGAAAATATATATAAATATATATATATTTTTTGGTGAAGAATGCATGATGTTTTGAAATGTTTTAGTAACATATATATATATATATATATATATATATATATATATATATATATATATATATATATATATATATATATATATATATATATATATAAATAATATTTTAAATAAAATAATTTTTTGAAAAAATATATTTTATATAAGGGAGAATGCAGCAGAAAAAAAAAATCCCTATTGGGTGTAATTTTGTTCAGAGACCAATTAAGAATTTTTTGCAACACTCTATGTGTAAGTTCACGCCATTTGTATAAAAAAACAATCAAATTTGGACAATTCGTTTGCCTTAGGGAGTGTTAAACTGCTAATGACTTAAGCTGAAGATATGATAAATTGGGGACCCGGACAGCCAAAATATATTGACACCAGATCTAACCTTTTGCGCTTTCTTACGGCGGGCTGAGGTTTGCACCCCTCTTCCAGCGGGGTTGGATTTTCTGGATTGAATTTAGCAGGACTTGTAATGTTCCTAATTGGCGCAGGTTTGAGCGATTTCTCGGGATGCGTGCCGTTGTGAATTTCTGGAGATCTCCGTTTGTATCGCAGTTAAACAGTTCTAGCAGAATCCAATTCTGTACATATGTTTAGTGTCATATTAGGGCCGCAGAGACATATGTTTGCATGGATTGCGACACGCGTTTCATGGACGGATGTGACTGCCTAGCAGCAAATTGTCTCTGGAAATGGCATCCATATGTTGTGAAAACTCATCTGTGATAATAATTAACATGAAATATGTAATTAATGTACATAATGCATTCATTATGACACACGTTGATACAACATATATATATATATATATATATATAGGGCAGCTGTACAGAGTGCTAAGGAAGTTGGAGAGAGGTGGATGGGAGAGTGGAGGGGGGGGATGAGGTGTAGAAGGGAGAGAGAGAAAGAGATAAAAGGAAATAAAAGAGCTGGAGAGGAGATAGAAAAGATAGACAATAAAGATGGAGAAAAATGATGAGCAGAGGGTGGAAGGGAATTGGGGGTGAAGAGAAAAAGGAGAGGAGGAGAAGGGGAAAGGATGGGAAAAGCTGAATAAAGAAAGGGTGAATGAGAAGAAAAGAACAATAGAGGAGAGAATAGAGGAGCAAAAAAGGAGAAATGAGGATAAAGAAGAGGAGACAGAAGAGAGGAGAAGGGGGAAAATGGGGAAGAGGGGGAGGAGAGAGAGAAAAAGAGGAGGGAGAAGAGAATAAGGAGGAAGAGAGAGAACGATAAAAGAGATGAGAGAGAAGAGAAGAGTAGGGACAAGAAAGAAAGAGGGGAGAGGACAGGGAAGTGAAAGAGAGGGGCCAGGAGAGAGAAGGAGGGGCCAGGAGAGAGAAGGAGGGGCCAGGAGAGAGGAGGGGCCAGGAGAGAGAAGAGGGGATGGTGAAGAGAAGGAAAGGGGGAGAGGGGAAGAGAGAGAAGGAAAGGGGACAGGGGAAAGGGTAGAGAAGTAGAGGGGAAAAGGGAGAGGAGGAGAGGGGGGGAAAAGGGAGAGAAGGAGGGGCCAGGAGAGAAAAGAGGGGACGGTGAAGAGGAGGACGGTGAAGAGAACGAAAGGGGACATGGAAGAGAAGGAGAGGGGAAAAGGGAGAGAAGGAGAGGGGACAGGGCGGAGAAGGAGAGGGGGAAAAGGGGGAGAGGAGGAGAGAAGGAGAGGGGGAAAAGAGAGAGCGAAAAAGGGGACAGGAGAATAGAAGGAGAGGGGACAGGAGAAGAGAAGGAGAGGGTAGAAGGGGGAGAGAGATGAGAGGGTAGAAGGGGGAGAGAGGAGAGGGTAGAAGGGGTAGAGAAGGAGAGGGGAGAGAAGGAAAGGTGGGGGGAGAGAGAGAGGGGACAGTAGAGAGAAGGAGAGGGGGGAAAGGGAGAGAAGCAGAGGTGGAAAGGGGGAGAAGAAGAGGGGGAAAAGGGACAGAAGGAGAGGTGAAAAGGGACAGGGGGAGAAGGCGAGGGGAAAGGGCAGAGAAGGAAAGGGAGAGAAGGGGAAACGGAGAGAAGGAGGGGACGGGGAAGAGAAGGAAAAGGGACATTGAAGAGAGGGAGAGGGGAAAGGGCAGAGAAGGAGAGGGGAAAGGGCAGAGAAGGTGAAGGGGAAATGGGAGAGAAGGTGAGGGGGAAATGGGAGAGAAGGTGAGGGGGAAATGGGAGAGAAGGTGAGGGGGAAATGGGAGAGAAGGTGAGGGGGAAATGGGAGAGAAGGTGAGGGGGAAATGGGAGAGAAGGTGAGGGGGAAATGGGAGAGAAGGAGAGGAGAGGGGGAAAGGGAAGAGAAGGAGAGGGGAGAGGAGAGAAGGAGAGGGGAGCAGGAGAGAAGAAAAGGGGGAGAAGGAGAGGAGAGGATGAAAAGGGAAGAGAAGGAGGGGGGAAGGGGGGAAGAGGGGAAAGGGCAGAGAAGGAGAGGGGGCAGGGGAGATCAGGAGAGGGGGGAAAAGAGGGAGGGAGAGAGAGAGGAGAGGGGACAGAGGAAAGGAGAGGGGGGAAAGGGAGAGAGGATAGGGGGGAAAATGGACAGGGGATAGGGGGGACAAGGGATAGGGGGGACAAGGGAGAGGGGATAGGGGGGAGAAGGAGAGGGGACTGGGGAGAGAAGGAAAGGGGAGGGGACAGTGGAGAGGAGGAGAGAGGGGACAGGGAGAGAAGGAGAGGGGGGAACAGAAGAGAGAAAGAGACAGGGGAAAGGAGGAGGAGAGAGGATAGAATAAAGGGGAGGAAGGAGGAAAGGGGTGAGAAGAGAAACACATAGAGAGGAAAGACAAGACAACTAGTGTATATGTAATAAAGTAACTAGATGAATCCGAGTAAAATAGAGTAAGTGAGAAATAAAGCACATTCTGAGAGTGATCTCCAGGTAGCCCATTTCAGGGAAGGGTGTATTATTCTATTTATCGCCAACGCCCTGCGGAGATACAGCGATTCTTATGAAGCGGGGTCATGTGGTTTAACCGTAATGCACTGACACAGGAGTAAAATGTTACCTAAATGCCTTCATGTAAAAAAATAAAAATACAATTCTTCCCACACCCAAAACAAAGTGATAAAAGGCAGACATGTCACAATGCAGGACAGATCACATCTTCTCCCACGTCTACATAAAAGATGATTTATCAATCTCTGATTCACCACACAATCATCCCCGGAGTCTGGAGTGACTCAGAGCACAGATCACACATGAAAGGAGGTGGCTGGGTGTTTTATACGGGTCTAGGGTTTCCCCAGGACAGTCCCCGTCTGTCCTCCATCCGTGCAAGAGTCAGGCAGCTTGGCATCTGGACAAAGGCGCAAACGTGCGTGAGATTCCTTGGAGGCCCAAATGGTACCCCAACAAATTGGCCCTGCCTTGTGATCCTTTTCAGATATTTTTGTTGCCAATTTTTATTTTTTTATAAAGCAATGCTAACTCCAGAGTCAACAGATTAGGATATAGTACCTACAGTGCCTTGAAAAAGTATTCATATCCCTTGAAATGTCCCACATTTTGTCATGTTACAAACCAAAAATGTAAATATAAGTATTTTATTGGGATTTTATGTGATAGACCAACACAAAGTGGCTCATAATTGTGAAGTGGAAGGAAAATTAATATTTTTTCGAAGCACTGTATATAACTAGTAAAAATGGGATTTTGCCTACATACTGTCAGAAACCATGAAATCAGGCCAAGACAGAAGTATAGTTAAATCACACTAGTTTAATAATAAAAGTAAAAAGAACAAATGTAGTAAAAACATAGCCGGAGTTTAGTAACGGATAGTCAGCCAAGCCAGAAGTCAGGGATCAATGTAGTGGAACAGCAAGCAGGATCTGTAGCCAGAAGGGATGTCAGCAAAGCAAGTCTTGAACAGGATCGCAGGAGATAGTCTCTGTGATGTTGACCAAGGTGAAGGCAGAGCTCCTCTGGATTGGACAGCTTATGTAGGCAGGACTGACGAGCAGGATATCATCAACAGGTGAGTACCTGTGGAGAGATAGGAGCTGGCAATTAGCCGACAGCTGAGCGGCCAGCTCAGAGAAGGAAGGGCTGAGCCCAGCCCTGACACATACCTGTAAAATCAATTTCTTGGAGTACATCACGGGACCTATCTGGCACATAACCAAGATAGTTATGTTTATAGCCTGCTCTGTGTCCTGTGATGTACGATAAAAAAAAAAATATAAACCTTTTTAATTAAAAAAAAATGCGAAATGAATAATCATTTTTGATAAATTAAAAATAAAATGTCATCTATATAACAAGTAAAAAAATGTATTTTTTAAAAAAATATAAAAATAGTGCAAAATTAATATTTGTTTTGTGTTAAATTATAAATAAAATTGTCATCTATATAACAAGTATAATATAAAAGCAGTGATAAAAAAAAATTCCCTCACCCATATAAAGCAGGCCATGAGGGGGATGGAGGTGCCCCCATGGCCGTTCCATTCTTCTTTGGATCATAATCAAAGTCAACCTAATTGTGGCTTGTCAAGTATTAAAAGAAGGAAGCGCTAAAAAAAAATAAATAAAAAGAATAAAGTTACAATTTAAGCCAATCAGTAACTTTAAAATAAATAAATAATAGAAAGATTAAAAGTCGTATTAAACTTGCAGGTGTTGCTGCCATCCAGATGTGAGGTGTTACGTAGGCGTTAAAAGCCCCCTCGTGCCTCCTTTCCCACCTCTCTATGGCGAATGCTCGGCGCGCGTGGAGTTAAACTCGGGTCTCGTCAATTAACGATCGCACTTTCAACTCTCTGGTAGGAGAGGCCGATTTTTATTTAAATCAGACTGATTAATTAGGCGCCATCCTTCGCCACTAATTAGACTAATTGACGGTGGCCCCCCCGATGCCATCAAGAGTTGTTGTGACAAGAAGAAATCAGGTTGTCACGGCGATGCGGACAAGGTGAGCGAGGATGGCGCCTCGTTCGATGGCAGGTAAACGGCACGTAGGTAGGATAGTTGAAAATAGTCTTTTTTTTTTTTTTTTTTTCATCAACAAATGAGTTTTACTTTTTCAGAATTTGTGACTGCAGTGGTGGCACAGCGCGCAAAGAAGGTGAATTAATTTGTCTTCAGTTTTCATACGGTTTTGACATATATTATATAACGTTGTGACAGATGAAAAAAAAAAAACTGAAATCTTTTTGCAGGTGAGATTGTTTTTTTTTTTTTTTACAGTGAAAAAAATGCAGAATATTTAAATACAGTTTCAAATAGCAGCAAGGAAAAAATCTTGGCAATGATGGAAATTAATTAATGAAAATAAATTATTTTTAAAAATTAAATAAATTTGTAAAAATTTAATTATTTTTAAAAATTAAATAAATTATGAAAATAATTCTTAAAAATTCTATTTAAATATTATATTAAAAGCCTAAGCCTATCTGATATCCTTGCACGTTGGCCGTTCTTGTTACTATCACTTTCCCACATACTGAAGTGTCAAAAGCCCTGACGCATACCTGAATTCTGTGTGTTACTGGAAACCTCACCCATCCCCCGCCAGGGCCTGAAATAGGAGATTGTCACTGCTACTGTGTATGAATCACCCAGAAATTTTGCAGAGAGGAATTCATGTCACTTGATAGGCTAGTGGGACAATTTTTTCTTTTTTTTTCTTTTTTTTTTCTTCAAACTATCCAGTGAATATTAGAAAAAAGCAGCCCTTTGCATTTTGTGCACAAAAGTGACCTGGGAATACTTGGGGTTCTATATTTATAAAACATTAATTGGACGAATATCACAAGCATTCACGAAGGCTGCACAAAATTTCACTTTATTTTTTCTAATACTATGATTTCCTATGATAATCGGCTCCATCTAGTGGCCATACGTGGTATATTTTCTGATTTGCGGTATTTCAGAAAAACACTGCGCATTTTGGCCACTAGGTGGAGCTGACGATCATAGGAATCAGAGAAAATATGATAAACATTTGTGCAACCTGTATTTATACTTAATATGAATAATTAGTTTTTCAGCCAAACTTTTAATTTTTTTTTAATTTTTAGGTGAAGTAGGAAAGGGGTAAAAAAAAAAATCACTAATAAAAAAAAATGAAATAAAAAAATCTGAATTAAAATAAAATAATATTAATAATAAAATAAATAAATAAAAAATAAAACAAAATCAAATAAAAAACGGTTATTATTGCTGTCTGTGTTGCCATTATAGAGATTCACCCTCTCTATTGGTCCTGGAGATATTTTATCTCCAACAGGAAGTGATGAGAAATCCAAAGTTTGACATTTGATCACCAGGACAGGAGGTGAGGGGAAATCTTCCAATGGAGGCAACTGTCTAAGTGTGAATTTCCCTCCCATTGTAGAAATTTGTTCTCACTTCCTGTTGCAATTCTTAGACAGGAAGTCAAGGGAAATCTCCCCAACAGGATATAGACCGGAAAAAAAAAAACATTCTCTGTTATTTAAAAAAGAAAAAAACAAGTTTTGTCTAAGCAAACCCTTCCAATTAGGCAATCAATATCACTTGGTTTATTACTTTGATACCATTTTTGATGGAAATAAATTGTTACACTTTAAGAAGCGAGTGTCAGATTTGTTACAAGTTCTGTGTGTGGCGTGTTATCTGCTCATTGCTTCGGCGGGGGGCATAAAGATCCTTTTATTCAGAGAGATCCCTATGTGAGGAGGGGCTGCAACACGGCACTTTTTTTTTTTTTTTTTACAGAAAGAACGACTTATATTACCAGATCTTCAGCGATATAATATTCCCCAATCCGGTAGAAAATAGAAGATGGAAAAAGTATTTAAAAAAATGTAAAAAGTGTAAAAATGTAAAAAAATAAATACAAACAAGTATACAAATGTATAGAAAAAATGTCTAAAATGTATCAAAAAGTATCATTTAATGTTAATTTTTTTTTTTTTAATTATTGTATAAAACAATTTTTAAAGTCTATATGCAATAAAAAAATAATAATAAAATGTATCAAAAAGTATAATTAATTTAATGTTAGTTTTTTTTTTAATTATTGTATAAAACATTTTTTAAAGTCTATATGCAATAAAAAATAATAATAAAATGTATCAAAAAGTATCATTAATTTAATGTTAGTTTTTTTGTTTTTTTTCAATTATTGTATAAAAATTTTTTTAAAGTCTATCTGCAATAAAAAAAATAATAAAATGTATCAAAAAGTATCATTAATTTGATGGGATTCCTAGTGTTAGCTGTTTTTTGTTTTTTTGTTTTTTGTTTTTTTTTTATTATTATATAAAACTTTTTTTAAAGTCTATTTGCAATTAAAAAAAAAAAAAATCTGTTCTATTTTTTAGCTAAAGAGATTAATGGATTTATAGTCCTTAGCAACTCAGTTACATTAGGATAGCTACAGATTTGCCGCCTTAGGACAGGATTACAGAACACCTCCCCCACTCATTCTTTCTGTAACATAAGAAGTCCTGTTCAGTAGTCTGAGAATAATTTAACTGATAGCAGTCAGCACAGGCTGAGAGCGCGGGAGGTTTATCAACTTACATGATTTCTGGCAGGATCAACAGGTATTTTTTGCACTTCTAGAGCAGATATCAAAAAACGCCTTCATACTTGGTGATTTGGAATCAAGGGCAGAATCGCTGCAATTCCAAAACACAAGGCAATCGCTGCAGAACAAAGAAAACCACTCTAAATGGCACCCCAGACGGGGTGTGATTGGGCCGCGATTGTTAGTGGTTCGCGTCGCCTGAAGCTCAAAAAAGTTCTAGAGCTGCTGTTGTAGCTCAAATCGGGCAGATCGGTGCGTTTTTGAAGTGGCCTTTTTGTTCCATAGAAAACTAGTGTTCTAGTGCTCAAATGCATCGATTAAATAATAATAATAATTTAATAAATAATAAAATAAAATAAAAAATAAAATAAGATAACCCTAATATTAACCTCATTTCTTACACCTAATCCTAACACCTAAGGTAACAAAATAAATAAATAATAATACATAATAATAATAGTAATAAATAAAATAAATAACCCCAACCCCTAATCCTAACCCCTAACGCTAATCCTAACCCTTAACCTAACAAAATAAATCATCAGTAAATGCATAATATTAATAATAATAATAATAATTACATGATAAAAATAAATATTTTTTATTATGTAATTATTTATTATTATTATTAATTTACTTATTTGTTTTTTGTTAGGTTAAGGGTTAGGGTTAGGGGTTAGGATTGGGGTTAATATTAGGGTTAGGGTTTAGGATTAGGGGATAATATTGGGGTTAGGGTTTGGGTTTTTATTTATTTTTTTATTTATTGTGTAATTGTTATTATAAAAAAAAATATTTTTTTCATTATTATTTTTATTATGTAATTATTGTTATTATTAATTTACTTATTGTTTTTATTTTGTTAGGTAAATGGTTATGGTTTAGGATTGGAGTTATTGGGGTTAGGGGTTAATATTATGGGGTTGGGGTTATTTTA
The DNA here is from genome assembly GCA_037952925.1 of Lithobates clamitans. Taxonomy (NCBI): domain Eukaryota; kingdom Metazoa; phylum Chordata; class Amphibia; order Anura; family Ranidae; genus Lithobates; species Lithobates clamitans. The sequence continues at coordinate 237,615 of JBBGZY010001833.1, forward strand.
TTTATTTTTTATTATTAATAATTTATTTTCATTATTTTTATTATTAATATTATTAATTTATTTGTTTATTTTGTTAGGTAAATGGTTAGGGTTTAGGATTGGAGTTATTAGGGTTAGGGGGTTAATATTATGGGATTGGGGTTATTTTATTTATTTTTATTATTAATATATTTTTTTCATTATTTTCATTATTCATATTATTAATTTACTTATTGTTTATTTTGTTAGGTAAATGGTTAGGGTTTAGGATTGGAGTTGTTAGGGGTTAATATTATGAGGTTGGGGTTATTTTTATTTATTTTTATTATTAATATTAATAATATTTTTTTTCATTATTTTCATTATTCATATTATTAATTTACTTATTGTTTATTTTGTTAGGTAAATGGTTAGGGTTAGGGGTTAATATTATGGGGGTGGGGTTATTTTATTTATATTTATATTTATTATTAATAATAATATATTTATTTTCATTATTTTTATTATTAATATTATTAATTTACTTATTGTTTATTTTGTTAGGTAAGTGGTTAGGGTTTAGGATTGGAGTTATTAGGGTTAGGGGGTTAATATTATGGGGTTGGGGTTATTTTATTTATTTTTATTATTAATAATATTTTTTTTCATTATTTTTATTATTAATAATATTAATTTACTTATTGTTTATTTTGTTAGGTAAGTGGTTAGGGTTTAGGATTTGAGTTATTAGGGTTAGGGGTTAATATTATGGGGTTGGGGTTATTTTATTTATTTTTATTATTAATAATAATAATATTTTTTTTCATTATTTTTATTATTAATATTATTAATTTACTTATTGTTTATTTTGTTAGGTAAGTGGTTAGGGTTTAGGATTGGAGTTGTTAGGGGTTAATATTATGAGGTTGGGGTTATTTTATTTATTTTTATTATTAATAATAATATATTTTTTTCATTATTTTCATTATTCATATTATTAATTTACTTTTTGTTTATTTTGTTAGGTAAATGGTTAGGGTTTAGGATTGGAGTTATTAGGGTTAGGGGGTTAATATTATGGGGTTGGGGTTATTTTATTTATTTTTATTATTAATAATAATAATAATAATATTTTTTTTTCATTATTTTTATTATTAATATTATTAATTTACTTATTGTTTATTTTGTTAGGTAAATGGTTAGGGTTTAGGATTGGAGTTAATAGGGGTTAATATTATGGGGTTGGGGTTATTTTATTTATTATTATTATTATTATTAATATATTTTTTTTCATTATTTTTATTATTAATAGTAAAAATAAATAAAATAACCCCAACCCCTTAACCCTAATATTAACCCCAATCCGAAACCCTAATCCTAACCCCCTAACCTAACAAAATAAATAAACAATAATAAATAAATAATACATAATAAAAATAAAATAAATAAACTAATTTTCAAACCCTAACCATAACCTTTGACCCCCTACGACAAAAAAAGTAAAAAAAAAAATATTGAACAAAATAATAAATAAAAACAGGTGAAAAAAGCTGAAAAACATATCAACAAACGATGAAACGGATGATATTGTGTTCTCTGTTGGCTAATAAAATAACTCCAAAGCTCAAAAACGCTTTAAAAACGCACACAGCAAATAGAAACGCTCAAAAAATGCGACGCTCTGAAAAAATCGCAGGCGGTGAAATATCCGAACATTTTAAAAAAATGATAAACACATAGTTATTTTTAAGCCCGTCACCCGGACCCCCCCCCCCGTTTTATTAAGGCCGTGATGTGATTATCCAAATATGTGTCTGTCTCGCTGATTCGATAATCCAGACAATTAAATTCCTGTTATTAAGCCATTACGCTGGGCAGGCCTCTTGAGGCTTTTTATAGCGAGATAACGGGCTCCTTTGTCAGGGCCCTGGCCCGCTTCACTGCCCCTCTTGGCAGATCCCCTTTTTTGTCGGGGCGCCGCGCTCGGGACACCAAATGGGAGACGGAGTTAAAGACGCGAGAAACAAGGGAGGAGTGTCTGCCAATGAAAAACGATCACAAATCAGGCTGGTGATGTCACAACCCGGCGGGTCAAGGGTCGGGCGAGCGAGGTGGGGGGAATAAATGGTTCTGAAAGGGCCGGCCTGTTTGGCTGACAAAGCCGTCGTTGGCCTGCGGGGGGGCGCGGGGGGGGGGGGGAACCCCACTACATGAGTAAAAGAGGCGAAACACAAAGGCACGCAGTCTGGCTCATTAGCAGCCTGGAAAATGGGCAGAGAGAAGTGTTTGATGAGTTTTCTACGTCCCGCTGTGACACTCTGTGATGTAAATGGAATAATTACCATGATCTAATGGTCCTGTCTATAGCCAGAGCTCCGCTTTTCAAAGGGAACCCTCCTTTTATTGTTTTCGGGGCCTGTAGCGGAGGCTGCGGGGTGCCGGCTTGGACGAGGGGGGCTGCCAGGCTGCTGGGATGGGCACACCGCGGCAGCTTCTGCTCCGCACTTTTGTAGAGGAAGGCTGGCAGATTGAAGGTCGTGATCTGCTTCTGGAGGCTCCCGGAGTGTTTGGTGGCCCCAGACGGCGCTGGTCACAGAACTCATTTTCGGGAGGCCACGGGGTCCAATCAGCAGGACAATATTGGATTTTTATCTACTAAGTCTCTGATTTTGTCACTTTAATGGGGCAGTAGACCCAAAAATAGATTCTACTAGAGCAGTGCTTCCCAACCTCAGTCCTCGAGTCCCCCCCCCCAACAACAAACCATGGTCTGCGAATTTCCCTTAGATAAAATGGATTATTTATTTATTTATTTATTATTCCATAAATACCAATTTAGGGCACCTGTACACAGTGAAGGAAATCCTAAAAACATGACCTGTTGGAGGTACCTGATAAATGAGGTTTGGAACCCACTGGTCTAGAGCAATGTTTCTGGACCAGGATGTTCTAGCACTCTGGGGTGACCCCTGGGTCCTCCTGGGGTGCCGCAAGCATGAGATCCAATTTTTCCTGGATCGGGGTCATGAGTTGCCATGGTGCAGGTGGGGGGGGGGGGGCTGCCAGCACCATAACAAGTTTTGGCTCTGTGATAGGGGGGCTGTGTGACCGGGGAGATTCTGTTATGGGGGATTGTGTGATGGAAGGGACCTCTGATGTGAAGGGGGCTCTTTTGTGATGGAGGACTTCTGATGTTAAGGGGGACCTCTGATGTGAAGGGGGCTCTTTTGTGATGGAGGACTTCTGATGTTAAGGGGGACCTCTGATGTGAAGGGGGCTCTTTTGTGATGGAGGACTTCTGATGTGAAGGGGGCTCTTTTGTGATGGAGGACTTCTGATGTTAAGGGGGACCTCTGATGTGAAGGGGGCTCTTTTGTGATGGAGGACTTCTGATGTGAAGAGGGACCTCTGATGTGAAGGGAGAATTTGAAGTAATGGGGGGGATTCTAAATTTGATAGTGAGACCTCAGATGTGAAGGGTGGTTTTGATAAGATGGGGGGACTTTGATGTGATGGGGTACTCTCATGTATAAAGGCAGGCACTGATGTGAAGGGAGGCTCTTAGGTGATAGGGGGACCTCTGATGTAAATAGGGGGGGGGGTGCTGTTATGTGATGGGGATCTCTGTTGTAATGGGGGCTGTGATGTGATGAGGGAATCTCATGTAAAGGGGGGGGGGGCACTGATGTGAAGTGGGGCTCTGATGTGATAAGGTACTCTCATATATAGGGGGGCTAATGTGAAGGGGGACCTCTGTAATGGATGGCTGTTATACGAAGGGAGGATCTCTGATGTAATGGGGGGCTCTGAAGTGATGGGGGACTTCTATAATGGAGGGCTCTGATGTGAAGGGAGGACCTCTGATGTAATGGGAGCTCTGTGAAGAGAGGGCCTCTATGTGAAGAGAAGACATATGATGTAATGGGGACCCTGATGTGAAGGGGGAACCTCTGATGTGATGGTGGACCTCTGTAATGGGGGGCTTTGATTTGAAGAGAGGACCTATGATGTCAAGGGGGGCTTTGATGTGATGGTGGACCTTTGTAATGGGGGGGGGGCTTTGATGTGATGGTGGACCTCTGTAATGGGGGGTTTTGATGTGATGGTGGACCTTTGTAATGGGGGGGGGGGCTTTGATGTGATAGTGGACCTTTGTAATGGGGGGGCTTTGATGTGATGGTGGACCTCTGTAATGGGGGGCTTTTATGTGATGGTGGACCTGTGTAATGGGGGGCTCTGATGTAAAGGGAGGACCTCTGGTGTAATGGAGGGCTCTGATGTGAAGGGGGGACCTCTAGAGTAATGGGGAACCTCTGTAATAGGGGGCTGTGATGTTAATGGGGGCATCTCATGTAATGGGGGGGGGGGGCTCTGATGTGAAGGGGGACCTTTGATGTGAAGGTCATTTTATGAAGGTAGTTGTGTTCATTGTCCCAGGCTCAGATTTCCCATTGATAAGTAGAGAAATCCTTGCAACTCCCGAAAACTCCCCAACATAGAACTCTCAGCAGTCCTGCGATAATAACAATATACATAGTAACTAACTAAGCCTTCAACAGTCTGATCTGATTGGATGAGACCAGGTGATGCTCAGTTGCTTTTCAATAGTTACTATTTACGCTTATAATACTTGCCCGTTATTGGGTACCGGTGCTCCTTCATGTCAATCAAGGGATGGTTACTCCAGCATCTAGGAAAAAGAGCATCACCTCACCTCGTCCAATCAGAAGATGTAAATGGAATTGCCTGTTTATCAGCTGCTCATAACACTTGTCAGTTTATCAAACACCAACAAGTATTTGACAGTTTGGCGCTTTTAGCATTATTTCCTAGCTTCCCTTGGGGGTCATGTAGTATATTTTGTTAACCCAGTTATTTCTAAATGCTCACATTTTCTCCTAGAAAGAGGTACATGTCTGAAATGTTTTGGGGCTCCCGGAAACAAAATTAACCAATTAGTGATGTTTTAGTTATAGGTGGAGCAGAGTGGGCAAAGCCAACCCCTGACTTCTTCTAGGTTTTGAATGGTCCAACAGTAAGCTATTCCCTACATTATCCTTTATTCAAAATAAGTAAACATCCAACAGGGATGGTGGGAACCCCTCATAATGGGCACCGCAGGTCTACAGACCCAGCAACTCAGCACAGGGATGGTGGGAACCCCTCATAATGGGCACAGCGGCTGTACAGACCCGGGAACTCAGCACAGGGATGGTGGGAACCCCTCATAATGGGCACAGCGGGTGTACAGACCCGGGAACTCAGCACAGGGATGGTGGGAACCCTCATAATGGGCACAGCGGCTGTACAGACCCGGGAACTCAGCACAGGGATGGTGGGAACCCCTCATAATGGGCACAGCGGGTGTACAGACCTGGGAACTCAGCACAGGGATGGTGGGAACCCCTCATAATGGGCACAGCGGGTGTACAGACCCGGGAACTCAGCACAGGGATGGTGGGAACCCCTCATAATGGGCACCGCAGGTCTACAGACCCGGGAACTCAGCACAGCGATGGTGAGAACCCCTCATAATGGGCACAGCAGGTGTACAGACCCAGGAACTCGGCACAGGGATGGTGGGAACCCCTCATAATGGGCACAGCGGGTGTACAGACCTGGTAACTCAGCACAGGGATGGTGGGAACCCCTCATAATGGGCACCGCAGGTCTACAGACCCGGCAACTCAGCACAGGGATGGTTGTAACCTCTCATAATGGACACATCAGGTGTACAGACCTGGGAACTCAGCACAGGGATGGTGGGAACCCTCATAATGGGCACAGCGGCTGTACAGACCCGGAAACTCGGCACAGGGATGGTGGGAACCCCTCATAATGGGCTCAGCGGGTGTACAGACCCGGAAACTCGGCACAGGGATGGTGGGAACCCTCATAATGGGCACAGCGGCTGTACAGACCCGGGAACTCAGCCCAGGGATGGTAGGAACCCCTCATAATGGGCACAGCTGGTGTACAGACCCGGGAACTCAGCACAGGGATGGTGGGAACCCCTCATAATGGGCACAGCGGCTGTACAGACCCGGGAACTCAGCACAGGGATGGTGGGAACCCCTCATAATGGGCACAGCAGGTGTACAGACCTGGGAACTCAGCACAGGGATGGTGCAAACCCCTCATAATGGGCATAGCAGGTCTACAGGGATGTTGGGTGTCCCTAACAGATATAAAACGCTGACATAAGATTCAACAGTACACTTACCAGTACGAAATCTGGAATATTTGGTGTAAATGTAGAAAACACATAAATCTCTCTTACACGGTGTGCTCAGTTTCTGGCAGAGACAGACTCCAGGAAAATAGGGATTTTTAATTCTTGTCTGTAGATTTTTGTAAGAGAGATGGGTGCTGCTTTGTGCTCTCAGGAGACCATGTAGAATTGCCTGGAGGTAGCAGGTCATGGGCTGGTCACAGAGACCCGTTCCTCCAGTTCTAATCATTGGAGGAATCGTCCATTGCGCCGTACTCCATATGTAGACAGAGTAGTGTCCTTCCTCCATGCTCTTCTTCATCTCGAATGCAAAGATCACCCCCGCTGGGCCCTTGCTTTCTGTATGAAAGCAGTGGTCTCTCTGCAGAGGTCCTACATACCTATGGTCCTGCAGTCGGCAAAGTTTATGTGCCGTGCTGTTTGAACAGCTGTAGCTGAGATTCAGCTGGCTCTGTTACGGAGAGACCACTGCTTCTACACAGAGCGACGGTCCTGCTTTTAGTGGACCAACTTTTATACTAAGGCTGTAGCTGCTTTATAAAAAAAAAATGGTTATGTTTGGCACACAGTTGAATTGGTACCTGAGCTGGTCAATACCCCCTGCTCCACACTTCCCCTCTCCTTTTTTCAGGAACCTCCCACCGTCGGCCTGATCTAAAATTGCAGCTGGTGTGTAGTAAATGATTGGAATATAGAGGGAGTATTTACATTGACAAAAGGGGGCTTTGTATTTATTTTTTTCCCGGAAGATATATGTTCTAGCAATATAGAGACGTCGTCAACGTATCCGGAGTTTGTGCTCCAGTTGTGTCTTTCATCTGTTTGGCCGGCGCTCACAGGATGTGCCATGTAATACACGGCTCACAGTTTATGAACGCCAAAAAGTTTACAAAGTGTCCAAATTAGGAGTAATCAGATTTTTGTCTTTCTTTTCTGTCGGATCCTGTTGTGGGTGGAGTGTGGAATGCAGAATGCCAGCCACCACAGACATTTTTTTTGGTTGATTATCTGTAATTACTTAGAAGGTCTAAGAGACCATCTTATAGTATCGCCCCCAGGGCAAAACTGACTGACAATACCCCCCCCCCCACCTTTTCTCACTGCCAATCCCTATTCTGACCCACCACATCAACTTTTATTGAACAAAATCATCTAGAATTAGTTTGTTTCATTGTAGGAATCATTGTGTTTTTATAAAGTTGTTACTTAGTTTAGTAACAGATGATCTGAAGTGTTTACTAAAAAATATTAGTCCTCACAAATTATTTCTTTTAGTTTGATATTTTTTTTAAATTTACTTTAACTATAATTATTAATTAAACAAATTAAATTAATTATTTTTTATTAATTAATGTACTTTTTTAATTAATTGATTTGTTAATTTGTTATTTATTTTACTTTGTTATACATGTGTTTGTTTTGTTTTATATTGTTATTTTCGTAAATAAATTATTTTACTATTGAATTTTCTACTGAATTAGTTAAGTGGTTGTAAAGTCAGAAGTTTTTTTTTTATATTAATGCATTCTATGCATTTAGATAAAAAGGTTTCTGTGTGCAGCAGCCCCCCTCCCAGCCACCCTAATACTTATCTGAGCCCCCTCTCTATCCAGCGATGTCCACGAATGCCTCGGCCGTCCGGGACTCTCCTTCCTGATACATACAATTTGCAATTGTTTCCTATGTTTTATTTTATTTCTTAACGTCCTTGAAGACCAGGCCTTGTTCTGACACTTCTCACCTTCTCATATATATATATATATATATATATATATATATATATATATTATACATATATTACTATAAATATTTATAAATATATTATTATACATATATTACTATAAATATTTATAAATATATTATTATACATATATTACTATAAATATTTATAAATATATTATTATACATATATTACTATAGATATTTATAAATATATTATTATACATATATTACTATAAATATTTATAAATATATTATTATACATATATTACTATAAATATTTATAAATATATTATTATACATATATTACTATAGATATTTATAAATATATTATTATACATATATTACTATAGATATTTATAAATATATTATTATACATATATATTCAATCATATTTATTTATTTTTTTAAGCAAAGGCCCTAGAGAATAAAACGGTGGGTGTTGCAATTTTTTTTATGTCACCTGGTATTTTTCGCAGCGATTGTTCAAACACAAAACTAAATAAATTTTATTGCACAAAAAACACGATATAATACTCGATTGTTTGGTAGAATATAAAAGATGATGTTATGCCGAGTATATAGACACCAAACATGTCAAGATTTAAAATTGCACACGCTCGTGATACCGCGACAAACCATGACAATTATATTATCCATAGGTGACGCTTTAAAATGCCTTTACAGGTAACCACTTTAGAATTTACACAGGAAGTCTGGTGCTAGAATTATTGCTCTCGATCGGACGTTTGCAGTGATACCTCACGTGTGTGGTGCGATCGCTGCTAACATATGTGGTGGTTCCTGACGCGCGTGATAGCACGGAAGGAAGGGGGGTGCTTTAAAAATGTTTAAATTTTATTATTTATTTATTTTTACACTGTACCTTTTACATTTTTGTTTTAACCACTTGCCTACTGGCCACTTACACCCCCTTCATGCACAAGTCAATTTTCAGCTTTCAGCGCTGTCACACTTTGAATGACAATTGTGCGCTCATGCAACACTGTACACAAATTACATTTTTATGATTTTTTTTGAGACAAATAGGGCTTTCTTTCGGTGGTATTTAATCACCACTGGGTTTTTATTTTTTGCTAAACAAAGGAAAAAAACCTGAAAATGTTGAAAAAAAAGTGTTTCTTATTTACAACATTTTATAACAGCAACTAAGTAATTCTTCTTCACTGATGGTTGCTGATGAGGCGGCACTGATGGGCGCTGATGAGGCGGCACTGATGGGCGCTGATGAGGCGGCACTGATGGGCGCTGATGAGGTGGCACTGATGGGCGCTGATGAGGTGGCACTGATGGGCGCTGATGAGGCGGCACTGATGGGCGCTGATGAGGCGGTACTGATGGGCGCTGATGAGGCGGCACTGATGGGCGCTGATGAGGTGGCACTGATGGGCGCTGCTGAGGCGGTACTGATGGGCGCTGATGAGGCGGCACTGATGGGCGCTGATGAGGCGGCACTGATGGGCGCTGATGAGGCGGCACTGATGGGCGCTGATGAGGCTGCACTGATGGGCGCTGATGAGGCTGCACTGATGGGCGCTGATGAGGCTGCACTGATGGGCGCTGATGAGGCTGCACTGATGGGCGCTGATGCCGCTGCACTTATGGGCGGCACTGGTGGGCACTGGTAGGCGGGACTAAGAAGCACTGATATTGTCACTGATAGGCAGCACTGATGGGCACTGGTTGGCAGCACTGGTGGGCACTGATAGGCGGGACTAAGGGGCACTGGTGGGCACTGTTGGGACTGCAATGATAATCAAGGCACTGATGGTCAGTGCCCTAATTATCAGTGTAGATGTCCCCTGTGTGGATTTGCCTGACAGCGTGTAAGGAAAGGAGAGCCAATAACCAGCAAATCCTGTTCAAACTGTGATCAGCTGTGATTGGCTCTTTACCACGATCTGAGATTAGCCATGTCTCAACTACACAGGGGGCATGCGAGAAGCGCAATCTTGGGAGGACATCATGTGCCCTCCCCCAACAATGTGCGACCGCGCTGTATCCGTCATTCGGTCCAAATCATTTGGTGGAGGGGGGATTATGGTGTGGGGGTTGTTTTTCAGGGGTTGGACTTGGTCCCCTTAGTTCCAGTGAAGGGAACGCTTAAGGCGTCAGCATACCAAGACATTTTGGACAATTTCATGCTCCCAACTTTGTGAGAACGGTTTGGGGACGGCCCCTTCCTGTTCCAACATGACTGCGCACCAGTGCACAAAGCAAGGTCCATAAAGACATGGATGAGCGAGTTTGGGGTGGAGGAACTTGACTGGCCTGCACAGAGTCCTGACCTCAACCCAATAGAACACCTTTGGGATGAATTAGAGCGGACACTGCGAGCCAGGCCTTCTCGTCCAACATCAGTGCCTGACCTCACAAATGCTCTTCTGGAAGAATGGACAAACATTCCCATAGACACACTCCTAAACCTTGTGGACGGCCTTCCCAGAAGAGTTGAAGCTGTTATAGCTGCAAAGGGCGGGGCCAACTCAATATTGAACCCTACGGACTAAGACTGGGATGCCATTAAAGTTTGTGTGTGTGTATGTATAAAAAGGCAGGCGTCCCAATACATTTGACAGTATAGTACCCACACATCCACACACCAAGGTGTTGGAAACATTCCTCAGAGATTTTGCTCCATAGTGACATGATAACATCACGCAGTTGCTACAGATTTGTCGGCTGCACATCCATGATGCCAATCTCCCGTTCCACCACATCCCAAAGGTGCTCTATTGGATGAGATGTGGTGAGTGTGGAGGCCATTGGAGCAGTGGCAGCTGGTGAAGTTTTAGGATGGGGGGCACCAGACCCCGCCCTTCGTTTTTGACCCCTCCCACTTGGTGAAAATGGGCATGGTTTCAGCAAAATAGTGGGCGTAGCTCTAAGGTGGCGTGGTTAGCATCTGAGATGAACGAGGGATGGAGAGAGGGAGGGAGGGAGGGAGGGATGAAGGGAGAGAAGAGGGATGGAGGGACAGCAGGCCCAGATCCTACACAACAATAGAAATATGTGTATTCTAGAAAGTTTAACAAACAGCAGATAAAGATACTCCAAACACCTGGTGTTAACACTTCAATCATCCCAGCACCATGGTTGTTATGGTGTCAGGATGATTGAAGTGCATTATTTCTATTACATTGTAATATAAAATGAAATCATTCAACTCACCATAATGCAGAATCAGTGGGAGCCCTGAGCGTGTCACCTGCCACGTCGCCTGCCACCAGATACCATCAGGTGTCCCCAGCGGAGTCCGTCCTTGCATCAAGTGCCCCCAGTGGAGTCCCTCCTTATATGCAGCCTGTGTCCCACCATATGCAGCCTGTGTGCCAAAAAATGCAGCCTGTGTCCCATAAACTTGCAGCCTGTGTCACATCAAACCCCCCTCCCCCCCTTCTCCGCGGGAGCACAGCGGTACTTTCCTTGCTGTGTTGTCCTCTCCTGCGGTGTCTCCTTTCACTGGCAGCGGCGATGGAGGAGTCCGCTCCTCATACTTCCGGTTTTCTCTCTCTCGGGCGCAATGGGAGAGAGAAAACAGGAAGTGACATCTAACTCTGATGTCAATCAAGCTGCCCGGTTGTAGTAATAGATACTACGAGCGCCGGGCGGAAGCTACTCAGCGCTTCCGAAAGCGTTGCAAGGTGGGACAAAAGCCCGCAAATGAAGCGCCGTGTCTGCAATCTCTTTTTTTGTATTTTTTTTTTTTAAAGGGACAGTTTTAAATTTTTTTTCTTTAGGGACTGCCTGGAGGGGGGTGGCGCCCATGCGCCCACTATGGATGGGCCGTCACTGCATTGGAGGACAGGGACCTCATTGTCCAGTGGTGAGATGATTGGAGCTTTGTGACATGGTGCATTATCCTGCTGGAAGGAGCCATCAGAAGATGGGGACACTGTAGTCATAAAGAGATGGACATGGTCAGCAACAATACTCAGGTAGGCCGTGGTGATTAAACAATGCTCAATTGTTACTAAGGGGCCCAAAGTGTGCCAAGAAAATATCCCCCCCACCATTACACCACCACTACCAGCCTGAACCGGTGATATCCCATCCCCCACCCCATTACACCCCCCACCACCAGCCTGAACTAGTGATACCCCATACCCCACACCATTACACCCCCACCACCAGCCTGAACCGGTGATATCCCATCCCCCACACCATTACACCCCCACCACCAGCCTGAACTGGTGATACCCCATCCCCCACACCATTACACCCCCACCACCAGCCTGAACTGGTGATACCCCATCCCCCACACCATTACACCCCCACCACCAGCCTGAACCAGTGATACAAGGCAGGATGGATCCATGCGCCAAATTCTGACCCCACCATCTGAATGTCGCAGCTGAAATCCAGACTCATCAGACCAGGCAACATTTTTCCAATCTCCTATTGTCCAATTTTGGTGATCCTGTGCCAATTGTAGCCTCAGTTTCCTGTTCTTAGCTGACAGGAGTGGCACCGGGTGTGGTCTTCTGCTGCTGTAGCCCATCCGCTTCAAGGGTGGATGTGTTGTGCGTTCAGAGATGGTATTCTGCACACCTTGGGTGTACCGAGTGGTTATTTGAATTACTGTTGCCTTTCTATCATCTGGAACCAGTCTGCCTATTCTCCTCTGACTTTAATAAGGCATTTTCCTCCACACAACTGCCGCTCACTGGATATTTTCTCTTTTTCCCACCATTCTCTGTAATCCCCGAGAGATGGTTGTGTGTGAAAATCCCAGAAATACTCAGACCAGCCCCGTCTGCCACCAACAACCAGGCCACGTTCAAAGTCACGTAAATCCGCTTTCTTCCCCCCATTCTGATGCTCGGTTTGAACTTCAGCAAGTCGCTTTCACCACTTCTAGATGCCTAAATGCTTTGAGTGGCTGCCATGTGATTGGCTGATTTGTGTTACCAAGCAATTGAACAGGTGTACCTAACAAAGCGGCCGGTGAGTGTATATGGTCAGCACAATAGGATGGTAAAGACGGAGAATGTTTTTATGGGGTCATTAGTTCAAGGCCATCTTAAAGCCCTCAGTCCATTGAGGAGCTCCTATACCTTCTCAGTCCCAGCTACGTTCCTTGCAGGTCTCTCAGTGACCTCCCTGTCCCGGTTAAAGGGGGGCAACCATGGGACGTTCTGTCATCATCTGCCACCCCATCCTACAAAACGGGACAGCTGTCCAAGGGGGACGTTCATCCCACAGATGATGTCTGAAGACCAGAGCTCTGATGGCACGCTCAGCGCCAGACCAACGCCTCGGGGACGCGGCGAGGGAGAACGGGTCAAAGGCCGCAAATTAGGATGGCTCTGTTTTATTTCGTTAACAGGGGTGGCAGTGGAGATTATTAATAAGCAATCAGTAAAAATCAAAAGCTGTGACTAATGCCTTCCATACCTCCGGAGCTTGAAAGGAGGAACATCTGTTTTCCGCCCGGAACGTCTAATGACGATAAAGATGGTTTTTTTGGACCATGCTGAGCGCTAAAGAGCTCGTATCCGGCCACCAGGGATGCCCGGACATTGAACACCTGTGCCAGGCTCTCCTCCCGACAGGAAAGACTTCCAGCATTCCCGAAAAATCCAACAGAAAACTGCCCTTGCGAATACAGAATAAAAAAAATAACCTTCAACAGATTCCGTCCACTTTAAAAATACGCTCTGTGAACGTTTTAACTATAAACCAATGCAACAGGCGCAGGACCAGCATTTGTGGTCTACTGGTATCCTAAATTCTCAGAACGGCCCTGAAGCTGTCCCATGGTTTCAAACTCCATCCATTGTCCTTGTCAGGGAAGGGTATTCCATTGCACAGGATCATGTGACAAGAGGCTGCGGTCCCCGAACCAACATCATCACCAAAAAAAAAAAGCCCATTGATGCTACATCAGCCTTGCCTGAAGAAGTCTCATTTATGAAGTAGGAGAGCCCAGAAAACTGGAGCCTTTTGAAGTATCCAAGAGCAGCCATAACGGTTTGATGACCACTACCTTTTTTTCCAATGATGAACCAAAGTCGAAAGGTAACTAGATTGTGGCGTAAACGCACATCCAAGATGACTCTTATTGTTTCTTCATTGGCTGCCTTTTGCAGGTGAAGGTGAAAGGCAGGGGCGTTGCTAGGTCTACAAAATATCTGGGGCTAGAGCCCATAGCAGTGTAGTAAAGAAAGTCATACTCTTGGGTGTGCATACACATGTATATACAGAAATATACGTGTGTGTGTACATCCCCAGAGAGCCCCCCACTTACATCAGTGTCCCCAGAGAGCCCCCCACTTACATCAGTGTCCCCAGAGAGCCCCCCACTTACATCAGGGTCCCCAGAGAGCCTCCCCCTTGCATCTTGCATCAGGGTCCCCAGAGAGCCTCCCCCTTGCATCAGGGTCCCCAGAGAGCCTCCTCCTTGCATCAGGGTCCCCAGAGAGCCTCCCCCTTGCATCAGGGTCCCCAGAGAGCCTCCTCCTTGCATCAGGGTCCCCAGAGAGCCCCCCCTTGCATCAGGGTCCCCAGAGAGCCTCCCCCTTGCATCAGGGTCCCCAGAGAGCCTCCCCCTTGCATCAGGGTCCCCAGAGAGCTTCCCCCTTGCATCAGGGTCCCCAGAGAGCCTCCCCCTTGCATCAGGGTCCCCAGAGAGCCTCCCCCTTGCATCAGGGTCCCCAGAGAGCCTCCCACTTACATCAGGGTCCCCAGAGAACCTCCCCCTTGCATCAGGGTCCCCAGAGAGCCCCCCACTTACATCAGGGTCCCCAGAGAGCCTCCCCCTTGCATCAGGGTCCCCAGAGAGCCTCCCCCTTGCATCAAGGTCCCCAGAGAGCCTCCTCCTTGCATCAGGGTCCCCAGAGAGCCCCCCCCCCTTGCATCAGGGTCCCCAGAGAGCCCCCCACTTACATTAGGGTCCCCGTGAGCCTCCCCCTTGCATCAGGGTCCCCAGAGAGCCTCCCCCTTGCATCAGGGTCCCCAGAGAGCCTCCCCCTTGCATCAGGGTCCCCAGAGAGCCTCCCCCTTGCATCAGGGTCCCCAGAGAGCCCCCCACTTACATTAGGGTCCCCGTGAGCCTCCCCCTTAAATGAGGGTCCCCAGTGAGCCTCCCCCTTGCATCAGGGTCCCCAGAGAGCCTCCCCCTTGCATCAGGGTCCCCAGAGAGCCTCCCTTCCCCTTGGGAACCCCTGCAGAGACTTGGGGCTATGGGCCCCAGATTCGGGGCTTGGCCCCAAAAGCCACCCCCTAGCGACGCCACTGGTGAAAGGAGAGATTGCACTATGAGGGTGTAGGTAGCTGCTAGCACTTCAAATGACATAAATTGTGCAAAAAATATAGTACATGAAACATAGTGCAGCACTAAAAAGCAACAATATATAAATACATACACATAACAGATTAATTAATAGATTCATAGATAATAAAATTAATAAAATTGCGACAGTGAATAAATAATATGTGGAAATAAAATTTAGAAAAATCAGAATGAATAAACACCTCCACAAATAATCATGTGGGTCAACATGACACGCCATCATAGACAGTGAGTCCAAGAAAGGATGCCACGTGAATTTTTGTTTAAATAATAAATCTGTGGCTCCAAAGTCGCTTAGTGTTCCACCGCTATATACACAATTTTGGCAAAAGTATCGGGACGCCTGCCTACGCAATCATGCTGGAACAGGAAGGGGCCATCTCCAAACTGTTCCCACAAAGTTGGAAGCATGAAATTGTCCAAAATGTCTTGGTATGCTGACGCCTTAAGAGTTCCCTTCACTATAACTAAGAGGCCAAGCCCAACCCCTGAAAAACAACCCCCACACCATAATCCCCCCCTCCACTAAATGATTTGGACCAGTGCACAAAGCAAGGTCCATAAAGACATGGATGAGCGAGTTTGGGGTGGAGGAACTTGACTGGCCTGCACAGAGTCCTGACCTCAACCCGATAGAACACCTTTGGGATGAATTAGAGCGGAGGTTGGGCTTCACCCCTTAGTTCCAGTGAAGGAAACTCGTCAGCATACCAAGACATTTTGGACAATTTCATGCTCCCAACTTTGTGGGAACAGTTTGGGGACGGCCCCTTCCTGTTCCAACATGACTGCGTAACCAGTGCACAAAGCAAGGTCCATCAAGACATGAATGAGCCAGTTGGGGGTGGAGGAACTTGGCTGGCCTGCACAGAGTCCTGACCTCAACCCAAAAGAACAACTTTGGGATGAATTAGAACGGAGACTGCGAGCCAGGCCTTCTCGTCCAACATCAGTGCCTGACCTCACAAATGCACTTCTGGAAGAATGGTCAAACATTCCCATAGACACACTCCTAAACCTTGTGGACGGCCTTCCCAGAAAAGTTGAAGCTGTTATAGCTGCAAAGGGCGGAGCCAACTCAATATTGAACCCTACGGACTAAGACTGGGATGTCATTAAAGTTCATGTGTGTGTTCATGTGTACCAATACTTTTGGTAATATAGTTTATATATGTGTATATGTGTGTGTGTGTATATATATATATATCATCTCTATTTGCTCATGACATATATTCAGTTTCTGTTTGGCAATGTTGTGCAGTGATTGTGCTTTACTGTTCCTCGTTCTCAGTGTAAGTCTAAAAACATTAAAATGACAACGCAAACGTTTTGTCGATCGAGGGTTCATTCCCCGATCTTTGTATTTTATGCACCAATTATGTGTCCAGATATGAGATCTGTGTATTCATAAAATAATATAAAACGGATAATAAAATAAAAGGTCTGTTGATGCGGATGGTGAGCGTCATGCGGACGTGTCCCCAGGTGGCCGGCACACAATATCTGTTATCTCCAGCCGCGTACATGCGTCCCTCCTAAAACTTTTTTTGTAATGAAGTGAACTAAATCAAAGTGACAAGTGTCTATTTTAGTCTATTTTAAGCCACCCGCCACGTCCCCGAGGCCCGTGCGATTCATAAAAAAAAAAAAAACACAACTAGCTTCATCAATCGACTTGATGGAGAACTGCACTTTTTTTGGCTTATAACGGTATAACGTACACCCGTCAGCCATAACATTATGACCACTTACAGGTAAAGTAAACAACATGGATCTGGTTACAATGCAACCTGATATATTAGCAAACAAGTGAACATGTTGTCCCCAAAGTTGATGTGTTGAAAGCTGAAAATAAATGGACGACTTTGATTGACAAGGGCCAAATTGTAATGGCTAGACCGCCGGGTCAGAGCAACTCCAAAACTGCAGCTCTCGTGGGATGTTCCCGGGCTGCAATGGTCAGGACCAACGAAAAGTGGTCCAAGAAAGGAAAACTAGAGACATGGGCGGCAAAGGACCATTGACGCATGTGAGGAGTGAAATCTGGCCTGTGTAAAAATAGGAAAGCTACTGGAGCTTAGATTGCTGAAAAAGTGAATGCCGGTTCTGATTTGTTTGTCTGCAGACCTCCCCCCAGGGAGTCCTAAATCCTGTCCATGTGATTGGCTCACTGGGAGTTTCCAGAAGTTTTCCTATGACGTCAATGCTGGGAATAATCATGTGATTATAGCAGGCAAACCCGTCCACTTAGCACTTCCGCTTCCTTCAGTTGGAGGAAGTTATTGCCATGGCCTGTGTTAGAAGCAGGTAAGAAGCAACGTTGAAATTCTCCGACTATTAGGTTATAGTGCCACCCTTAGGAGTTAGACACCATTGGGTTGAAGAACCACCTTAAGATATAGGACAATATTGGGTTGAAGAACCACCTTAAGGAGTAGGACACCATTGGGTTGAAGAACCACCTTAAGGAGTAGGACACCATTGGGTTGAAGAACCACCTTAAGGAGTAGGACACAATTGGGATGAATAACCACCCTAAGGAGTAGGATGGCATTGGGTTGAAGAACCACCTTAAGGAGTAGGACGCCATTGAGTTGATGAACCACCTTAAGGAGTAGGACACCATTGGGTTGAAGATCCACCTTAAGGAGTAGGACACTATTGGGTTGAAGAACCACCTTCAGGAGTAGGACACCATTGGGTTGAAGACCCACTTTCAGGGGTAAAACATCATTGGGTTGAAGATCCATCTTCGAGAGTAGGGCATCATGGGTTGAAGCACCACTTTCAGCAATAGAACACCATTAAGTAGTTGAACAGCCGCCTTCAGGAGTAGGATACCGTTGGGCTGAATACCCATCTTCAGCAGTAGGACACCATTGAGTTGAAGAACCAGCTTCAGGAGTAGGACACCATTGGATTGAAGAACCACCTTCAGCAGTAGGATGCCATTCGGTTGAAGACCCGCCTTTAGAAATAGGACAGCATTGGTTTAAAGAGCAGCCTTCAGGAGTAGGACACCATTGGATTGAAGACCCACCTTCAGCAGTAGGACACCATTGGGTTGAAGACCCACTTTGAGGAGTAGGACACCATTGGGTTGAAGAGCCACCTTCAGGAGTAAGACACCATTGGGTTGAAGACCCACCTTCAGCAGTAATACACTACAAAAAAACAAACAGCACAGCCTAGGGGCAGCCCCCGATGGTGGAACCCCCCCCCCCCTCCCCTACTTGAGGCAGCTCAGCTGAAGCATGTAGCTCACATGTAATGTCCCCCTTGTGTAAACATGCAACTTACATGAGACTGCTTTCGGGTACCGTTATCTTGGGTTTGATGGCAGCAGCTTCAGCAGACTCTGATTTATCACTTGCATACCATGCTATGTGAGTTCCTTCATTCCTCCCCCAGCAGCTACATGCAAAGTGAGGGAAAGGGCGAAGGAGCTGGGTCAGCACTGACAGTAATTAAACCCTCCTAGTTAATAAAAAAATTATTTATGGAAATGAAATGAAACTCACCACCTGTAATGTACAATACTTAAAGTCTCTGTGCTTTTCCTTGCAATTTTTTTAGGTTGGTGTCATGGTCTCTTTAAGGCTGGCTTCACACCTAGACGCACGTGTTACCACACTTGTTGCAATGCACAAATGTTTTGGGGACGCCCCCTATGAACATCCACAGTGTGACTGGCCCTAATGCAAATATCGGGCAGACCTGTAACTATTATTTTTATTATTTTATTTTTATTTAACTATCTTTTTTTTTAAATTTATGTCTACATTTTTGTTTCATTAAAAAAAAAATTTTTTTTTTTTTTTTGTTGCAAAAATTGGTCAGTGACCAAAAATTTTTCATTGACAGCTGCAGTAACAGTGACCCCTACAGGAGGCAAATGAAATTACTGCAATGGGAGCATAACCATAGGACGGTGTTTAAAAACCGGCTGCGAATTTTATTTATTTTTATTTTTCTGATGACAAAAACTAGCCGTATCTAATGGCATTTAATGACATATTAAACAAATTTAGCCTTACGGCTTTTCCTTTAAAACGCAGGTCCTGGCGAGATTTACAGTAATGACCGCTGTTGTATAAATACGTTTATATATATATATAGTTTATTATCTAAACCCCATTACCTAACTGGCTCCATGCGAAATTGCTGCCGTCGCTGGAAACAGACCAAAGAGGGTAATTAGACATTTTCACTTATTTTCTAAGTATTTTTTCTCTGCGAAGCGTCTTGCTCAGCAGCTGGGTTTAATTTGGCTATGATTAGCTTGACCTTTCACCTCTTAAGGAAGTTGTTTAATAGAAGAGAGAGAGAAAAAAAAATAGCTGCATGAGGGCTAAGCATCGTTTTATGGCACCCCCCTCAGTGGAAGGTATCATTGCCACCAATTATTTATACGTATTTTATCCCAGCGCACACCATGATCAGAAACTAAAATGCAATTTGCAGTGTTTAAATTCCAATGCCACAAGAAAGATGGAGTATTTTGTACTAGAGAGACTATCTATCTATCTATCTATCTATCTATCTATCTATCTATCTATCTATCTATCTATCTATCTATCTATCTATCTATCTATCTATCTATCTATATTTTGTTATTATTATATCTTTATTATTATATTTATAAAATTATTATTACTATTGTTCTTATTATTTACTTATTATTTACTTTTTTCCATGAATTTTTTATTATTTATATAATTATTATTACTATTCTTCTTATTATTTATATATATATATATATATATATATATATATATATATATATATATATATATATATATATATATATATATATATATATATATATATATATATATATATATATATATATATATATATTGTTATTATTATATCTTTATTATTATTATATTTATAAAATTATTATTACTATTGTTCTTATTATTTTATAAATATATAGAGAGAGATAGATATTATTACATTTTTTTATTATTTATATAATTATTATTACTATTCTTCTTATTATTTATATATATATATATATATATATATATATATATATATAAATATTTATTTAATTTTTTATTATTATTATATATTTTTTTCCATTCAAATTTTCCCCCCAATCCTGATGGTAAATATGAGAATAATTTCAGAGACTGGGAAAGGTTGCTATCCAAATATTCCTCTAGCACCACCAAATTTCTTCTTTCTAAATGAAGCAGTAATAAATAAAAGTAAAAAGATATATATATACCTGTGTGTGTGTATGTGTGTGTATAATAAATATGAATATACAGTGTGTGTATATATATATATATATATATATATATATATATTATAATACAATTAAAAAAGTTACACTCACTAAATATATATGTATTATTCACACACACACACACACACATATATATATATATATATATATATATATATATATATATATATATATATATATATATATATATATATATATATATATATATATATTTGTGTGTATATATATAGGTTTATATATAAAAAAAAATACAATTATTCTAATAATATTATATATTTTATTTCTATTTTTTTTTTATTAAACCTACCTACATACACATTAAAAATAATAATAGTGGCTGTTATTAATAGTGCTATTATTATTTACATATATTTATTGTTATTGTTAAATATATATAGATGATGATTGTGGTAGTAGTAGTAGTATTTATTATTAAATATTTAGTATAAAGTACCTGATCCCCTGCGCTCCTATGTGCAAAAAAGAAAAATTTGACTTATAATGCTGGTGAAAAAGTAATCGTGGGGTCTGCTGCTATGCACCTATATGTGTTCCCACATAAACTCAGACTGTAAATGGTAAATGGTCAAGTGCTACCCCTATATTCTATTTTAAACACAACAAATACCCCTATATTGAACTTTATGCACAACGAGTAGGGAAATAACTGTAAATTACTAATCAAACAATAATGCTGTGTGATATAAATCCAAACAGTTAGTAGGTAATGTGGACCATAAAAAATACCAAATGAAAAAGTGTCATAATAAGTTTCATCACTCCTTGAGGAAGTCACGTGACATGTGACGAAACGCGCAGGGCTTAGTGATGTCATGAACAGGAAGCTTTCCCCTATCTCTCCAGAGCCGGGTTAAAACAACATCCAAGGGACTTTTAGTTGGCCTGTACACCTGCACTCCCATATGGATTTGTACATCCCTTAAAGGGGAAGGCTTATAGTGACCTGCGGAAGGTCTGTACTTGAGGTGAGCGCATAGTTTGGAAGGTGAAAGGGCACTTGGGTGATTCGTGCTAGCAAACGCCTGATTCACAGTCCCTTCACACTCTCGTCCCTTCTGTATTGAACTCTTTTGTAATTGTATCCCCCCCCCCTACATTATAAAGAGCTGCGCAAACTGTTGGCGCTATATAAACCGTATAATAATAATAATAATTTTGCTTATATTATGGACTTTGTTCACTGCTTTACATGTTGAACTCTATAACATCGAATGTTACTACAGAGCGGTGTGATATCATCTGATGTGTTTGTATTCACTTATTATGACACTTTTTCACTTGGTATTTTTTATGGTTCATATTACCTACTAATTGTTTGGGTTTGTATCACACAGCATTTTTATTTGATTAAATATATATATTTGTTGTTGCGGTATTATTACTATTATTAGTAATATATACAGTGTCTTACAAAAGTAAGTACACCCCTCACATTTTCTTCTATATTTTCATGTGACAACACTGAAGAAATGACACTTGTCTACAATGTAAAGTAGTGAGTGTACAGCTTGTATAACAGTGTAAATTTGCTGTCCCCTCAAAATAACTCAACACACAGCCATTAATGTCTAAACCACTGGCAACAAAACTCAGTACACCCCTAAGTGAAAATGTCCAAATTGGGCCCAAAGTGTCAATATTTTGTGTGGCCACCATCAGGGGTGTTGCTAGGGGGTGGCTTTTGGGGCTATAGCCCCGAATCTGAGGCCAATAGCCCCGAGTCTCTGCAGGGGTCCCCAAGGGGAGGGGAGGCTCTCTGGGGACCCTTATGCAAGTGGGGGGGCTCTCTGGGGACCCTGATTTTAAGGCCTAGGCTCTCTAGGGACCCAGATTTAAGGGGGGGGGCTCTCTGGGAACCCTGATGTAAGTGGGGGGGCCCTCTGGGTACCCTGATGGAAGGGGGAGGCTCTCTGAGGACACTGATGTAAGGAGGAGGCTCTCTGGGGACCCTGATGTAAGGTGATGTAAGGGGGGGCTCTCTGGGGACCCTGATGTAAGCGGGGGGCTCTCTGGGGATATATATACACCCACACATATATTACTGTATATACATGTGTATGCCCGCCCAAGCGTATGACTTTCTTTACTACGCTGCTATGGATTCTAGCCCCAGATCTTTTGTAGACCTAGCAACGCCCCTGGCCACCATTATTTTCCAGCACTGCCCTAACCCTCTTGGGCATGGAGGTCACCAGAACTTCACAGGTTGTTACTGGAGTCCTCTTCCACTCCTCCATGATGACATCACAGAGCTGGTGGATGTTAGAGACCTTCCGCTCCTCCACCTTCTATTTGAGGATGTCCCACAGATGATCAATAGGGTTTAGGTCTGGAGATATGCTTGGCCAGTCCATCACCTTTACCCTCAGCTTCTTTAGCAAGGCAATTGTCGTCTTGGAGGTGTGTTTGGGGTCGTTATCATGTTGGAATACTGCCCTGCGGCCCAGTCTCTGAAGGGAGGAGATCATGCTCTGCTTCAGTATGTCACATTACATGTTGGCATTCATGGTTCCCTCAATGATCTGTAGTTCCCCAGTGCCGGCAGCACTCATGAAGCCCCAGACCATGACACTCCCACCACCATGCTTGACTGTAGACAAGACACAATTGTCTTTGTCCTCCTCACCTGGTTGCCCCCACACACGCTTGTCACCATCTGAACCAAATAAGTTTATCTTGGTCTCATCAGACCACAGGACATGGTTCCAGTAATCCATGTCTTTAGTCTGCTTGTCTTCAGCAAACTGTTTGCGGACTTTCTTGTGCATCATCTTTAGAAGAGGCTTCCTTCTGGGATGACAGCCATGCAGACTAATTTGATGCAGTGTGTGGCGTATGGTCTGAGCACTGACAGGCTGACCCCCCACCCCTACAACCTCTGCAGCAATGCTGGCAGCACTCATACGTCTATTTCCCAAAGACAACCTCTGGGTATGACGCTGAGCACGTGACCTCAACTTCTTTGGTGGACCATGGTGAGGCCTGTTCTGAGTGGAACCTGTCCTGTTATACCGCTGTATGGTCTTGGCCGCCGTGCTGCAGCTCAGTTTCAGGGTCTTGGCAATCTTCTTATAACCTAGGCCATCTTTATGTAGAGCAACAATTCTTTTTTTCAGATCCTCAGAGAGTTCTTTGCCATGAGGTGACATGTTGAACTTTCAGTGACCAGTATGAGAGAGTGAGAGCGATAACACCAAATTTAACACACCTGCTCCCCATTCACACCTGAGACCTTGGAACACTAACGAGTCACATGACACCGGGGAGGGAAAATGGCTAATTGGGCCCAATTTGGAGATTTTCACTTAGGGGTGTACTGACTTTTGTTGCCAGCGGTTTAGACATTAATGGCTGTGTATTGAGTTATTTTGAGGGGACAGCAAATGTACACTGTTATACAAGCTGTACACTCACTACTTTACATTGTAGACAAGTGTCATTTCTTCAGTGTTGTCACATGAAAAGATAGAAGAAAAGATTTACAAAAATGTGAGGGGTGTACTCAGTTTTGTGAGATACTGTATATTGTTGTTAATAGAATGAAAAAACTAATAAAAAATAATATATATATATATATATATATATATATATATATATATATATATATATATATATATATATATATATATATATATATATTTATTTATTTTTATATATATATATATATATATATATATATATATATATATATATATATATATATAAATTATTATTATTATTATTATTATTATTATTATTATATTTTTTTATAAAAAAATATATATATAGATAGATAGATAGATAGATATATCTATATATAGATATATATATCTATATATAGATAGATATTTTTATTTATTTTTTACATATAAACCTTTAAGACTGGAGATACTGTTATCACAGAGAATTTTGTGTTTTCTAGACCCAAAACAATTGAACGTTTTTAGACTGATCATGCAGGGAAGGAGGCCCATAACTCCTGTGCGTGTAATCTGAGCTTCAGCTCCTGCACTCCTGTAAAAAATATTTTTTTCCAGTGTCTACTTTTTTATATGAATAAGAAACTGTCATCCTCGAGCTACTTGGCTTAGGAAAACAAGTGGCTACAGTGGAGGTCAGGCACCCCTCAACAAACCAACCCCCCCTCCCCCCTTTTCCCTGCAGAGTTGGAGCTAGACCATAGCAGCCAGCAGGGGGCATGACCTGTGCTTATTAGAATGCTCTAGGTCTGATTCAGCAGGGGCGGGAGGGGCATGTCATGTCAGACCTCTGCAGAGAAACCACTGCTTTCCACACAGAGAACAAGGGTCCTTCTGTATAAGACGCTGGCAGGGGACAGGTTTTCCTACTCAGGTTGTGGCTGCTTTCTAAAGAAAGTGAACACTAAGACTTTGTTTTGCTGCTTCAGGGATGTGTTCATCTGATTTATACTGACAGCTCAGTTATGTGGTGCTTGGAGGAACTGGATAGATTGTAGTGTATGGCAAGTTAACAAAGTGACGTAACGCGTAGGGAGAGAGGGTACATTTGGAGTTCCTTGTTCACTGAAGCTCTTCTGTAGAAATGACTAATATTCAGCTTTGTTCTTTGTAGATGCCGCCCTCTCCTGTGGCCCCGGGGGGGGCCCCGTATGTTGAAGAATTTGATTTAGGTGTCGATCGATCCTTGCCTTGCCTCCCGTGTTGGGTTGAAGGTATGTTGTGTAATGGCTTCAGAAATGCTGATCTCCCTGATTTGTCATTGTCACGTTGACAGCCGGGCCGCGCTGACACACAATCTGACAATGTCAGCAATGTCTTCTAAAATCTGCTCGCTGTTCTTATTATTTCCCTTCTGCAGTTACCTGTAAAATGGTCATAAATGGTGGAGAAGGCCTTTTTTTTCCAGCCTGCAGCTGGGGTCAGTGGCTTCTCACACAGGTCAGCCTATGGGCTCGGTTTCTTGACGTCTACAACCCCCTCCTCTTCCCCAGTCCCCAGTACAGGTTCTCCAGCTGCACTGTCATTGGACCATTGTTGGTTGCTAGGATCGCCAGCGTTCTAACAGCCAATC
Organism: Lithobates clamitans; assembly: GCA_037952925.1. Lineage (NCBI taxonomy): Eukaryota > Metazoa > Chordata > Amphibia > Anura > Ranidae > Lithobates > Lithobates clamitans. The sequence goes on from JBBGZY010001833.1 coordinate 263,148, forward strand.
ACGTGCCTGCTCCTGCTTTGTCTTTGCCAGCTGCTACAGCCATGCTGTAAGGGGAATCTGATGTAAAGGGGGGGGGGGCTCTGATGGGGGGACTTTAAAGGGAACTTTAATGTAAGGAGAAACTCTGATGGAGACTGTCATGGGGACCCTCATGTAAGGGGGGACCCTGATGTAAGGGAGGACTCTAATGTAAAGGCAGACTTTGGGGATTCTGATAGGGACTCTAATGTAAGAGCGGGCTTTGACAGGGATGCTGATGTAAAGGCAGACTTTAATGGGGACCCTGATGTAAGGGAGACTCTGATGTAAGAGGGTACTCTAAAGGGGAATCTGTACAAGAGGGGGGGGGGGACTCTGATTTAAGAGAGAACTCTGAAGGGGACTCTGATGTAAGGGGGGACTGTGATGTAAGGAGATGTAGAAAAAATTATCCGCACTCCAGTTGTTGCTCTTAAAATTTCTTTATTTTATTGAATGGCCACAGTGAACAAATGCAGGTTAAGTCAGTTGACGCGTTTCAGCCTATAAGGCCTTAGTCATAACCAAGGAGGGCCGTGAAGGGGACTCTGATGGTTACATAGCTACGTAGTAGGTGAGGATGAAAAAAGACACAAGTCCATCAAGTCCAACCTATGTGTGTGATTATATGTCAGTATTACATTGTATATCCCTGTATGTTGTGGTGGTTCAGGTGCTTATCTAATAGTTTTTTATATTGATACTCCCCGCTGTGACCACCGCCTGTGGAAGGGAATTCCACATCCTTGCCGCTCTTATGCCCCGTACACACGGTCGGATTTTCCGACGGAAAATGTGTGATAGGACCTTGTTGTCAGAAATTCCGACCGTGTGTGGGCTCCATCACACATTTTCCATCGGATTTTCCGACACACAAAGTTTGAGAGCAGGATATAACATTTTCCGACAACAAAATCCGTTGTCGGAAATTCCGATCGTGTGTACACAAATCCGACGCACAAAGTGCCACGCATGTTCAGAATAAATAAAGAGATGAAAGCTATTGGCCACTGCCCCGCTTATAGTCCCGACGTACGTGTTTTACGTCACCGCGTTCAGAATGATCGGATTTTCTGACAACTTTGTGTGACCGTGTGTATGCAAGACAAGTTTGAGCCAACATCCGTCGGAAAAAATCCATGGATTTTGTTGTCGGAATGTACGAACAAAGTCCGACCGTGTGTACAGGGCATAACAGTAAAGAACCCTCTACGTAGTTTAAGGTTAAACCTCTTTTCTTCGAATTTTATTGAGTGGCCACGAGTCTTGTTAAACTCCCTTCTGTGAAAAAGTTTTCTCCCTATTGTGGGGTCACCAGTACGGTAATTATAAATTGAAATCATATCCCCTCTCAAGCGTCTCTTCTCCAGAGAGAATAAGTTCAGTGCTCACAACCTTTCCTCATAACTAATATCCTCCAGACCCTTTATTAGCTTTGTTGCCCTTCTTTGTACTCGCTCCATTTCCAGTATGTCCCTTCTGAGGACTGGTGCCCAGAACTGGACAGCATACTCCAGGTGCGGCCGGACCAGAGTCTTGTAGAGCGGGAGAATTATCGTTTTATCTCTGGAGTTGATCCCCTTTTTAATGCCAATATTCTGTTTGCTTTGTTAGCAGCAGCGTGGCATTACATGCCATTACTGAGCCTATCATCTACTAGGACCCCCAGGTCCTTTTCCATCCTAGATTCCCCCAGAGGTTCTCCCCCCAGTCTATAGATTGCATTCAGATTTTTGCCACCCAAATGCATTATTTTACATTTTTCTACATTGAACCTCATTTGCCATGTAGTCGCCCACCCCATTAATTTGGTCAGGTCTTTTTGCAAGATTTCCACATCCAGCGGAGAAGTTATTGCCCTGCTTAGCTTAGTATCGTCTGCAAATACAGAGATTGAACTGTTTATCCCATCCTCCAGGTCGTTTATAAACAAATTAAATAGGATTGGTCCCAGCACAGAACCCTGGGGAACCCCACTACCCACCCCCGACCATTCTGAGTACTCCCCATTTATCACCACCCTCTGAACTCGCCCTTGTAGCCAGTTTTCAATCCATGTACTCACCCTATGGTCTATGCCAATGGACCTTATTTTGTACAGTAAACGTTTATGGGGAACTGTGTCAAATGCTTTTGCAAAATCCAGATACACCACGTCTACGGGCCTTCCTTTATCTAGATGGCAACTCACCTCCTCATAGAAGGTTAATAGATTGGTTTGGCAAGAACGATTCTTCATGAATCCATGCTGATTATTGCTAATGATACCGTTCTCATTACTAAAATCTTGTATATAGTCCCTTATCACCCCCTCCAAGAGTTTACATACTATTGATGTTAGGCTAACTGGTCTGTAATTCCCAGGGATGTATTTTGGGCTCTTTTTAAATATTGGTGCTACATTGGCTTTTCTCCAATCAGCTGGTACCATTCCAGTCAGTAGACTGTCAGTAAAAATTAGGAATAATGGTCTGGCAATTACTTGACTGAGTTCCCTAAGTACCCTCGGGTGCAAGCCATCTGGTCCCGGGGATTTATTAATGTTAAGCTTCCCAAGACTATTTCTAATTCTGTCTTCTGTTAAACATGGAGGTGCTTCCTGTGATGTGTCATGAGGATAAACACTGCAGTTTTGGTTACTGAAGCCCCCCGATTCACTCGGGAATACTGAGGAGAAGAATAAATTCAATACCTTCGCCATCTCCCCATCCTTTGTAAGTAGGTGACCTTCCTCATTCTTTATGGGGCCAATATTGTCTGTCCTCCCTTTTTTACTGTTTACATACTTAAAGAATTTCTTGGGATTTTTTTTGCTCTCCTCCGCTATGTGTCTTTCATGTTCTATCTTAGCTGTCCTAATTGCACCATTACATTCCTTGTTGTATTCCTTATAAAGTCTGAATGCTGATGATGGTTCCACAACCTTATATTTTTTTGAAGGCCTTCTCCTTTGCTTTTAAATGCATTTTTACATTGGAGTTAAGCCACCCAGGACTTTTGTTCGCCCTTTTAAATGTATTACCCAATGGGATGCATTGGCTAATGCCCTTATTTAATATGCTCTTAAAGCAAACCCATCTCTCCTCCGTTTTTTTTGTTCCTAAGATTTTATCCCAATTTATGCCTTCTAACAAGGTTTGTAGTTTAGGGAAGTTGGCTCTTGTGAAATTCAGTGTCTTTGTTTTCCCCTTGTGTTTCCTATTTGTGTGATTTATACTGAAGCCAATTGACCTGTGATCGCTGTTTCCTAAATTGCCCCGTATTTCCACATCCGTGATCAGGTCTGTATTGTTGGTAATCAGTAGATCCAGTAATGTTTTATTTCTAGTTGGTGCGTCTACCATCTGACCCATGAAATTGTCCTGCAAGACCTTTAGGGCCTGGCGAGCCTTAGACAAATGTGTGGTTCCCTCCGCCCAGTCTATGTCTGGATAATTAAAATCCCCCATTATGATAACACTTCCCATCCTTGCTGCCAGGGGCGTTGCTAGGTCTACAAAAGATCTGGGGCTAGAGCCCATAGCAGCGTAGTAAAGAAAGTCATACGCTTGGGCATGGCATACACATGTATATACAGTAATATACGTGTGTGTGTATATATATCCCCAGAGAGCCCCCCACTTACATCAGGGTCCCCAGAGAGCCCCTTTACATCTGGGTCCCCAGAAAGTCCCCCTCCTTACATCAGGGTCCTCAGAGAGCCTCCCCCTTTCATCAGGGTACCCAGAGGGCTCCCCATTTACATCAGGGTCCCCAGAGAGCCTCTGCCTTAAAATCAGGGTTCCAGAGAGCCTCTCCCTTGCATCAGGGTCCCCAGAGAGCCTCCCCTCCCCTTTGGGGACCCCTGCAGAGACTCGGGGCTATTGGCCCCAGATTCTGGGCTATAGCCCCAAAAGCCACCCCCTAGTGACGCCCCTGCTTGCTGCTAATCCAAATTGTGATAGGAGATCCGTCTCCCCCCTCCTCCCTCAGGTTAGGGGGCCTATAGCATACTCCCAGTATTTTTTTCCCCTTAGCTTCATCCCTTTGGAGCTCTACCCATAAGGATTCCACCTCCTCTCTAGCTCCCTCAGTGATGTCATCTCTCACATTCACTTGTACATTATTCTTGATATATAGGCATACCCCTCCCCTTTTTTTACCCTCTCTATCCTTGCGGTATAGGATATACCCTTGAATGTTTGCCAGCCAATCATGAGAGCTGTTGAACCAGGTCTCTGAAATTCCCACAAAATCCAAATCCTCCTTGTACAACAGTATCTCTAGTTCACCCATCTTGTCCGCCATGCTCCTGGCATTGGTGAACATGCCACATAGTTTAGACCGGTCGCATATTGTCCTCTTATTGGGTGTTCCGAGATTGTAACTAGGACTTGCTACTATACTTACCTCGGGTTCATGTGCTTTAGTCAACCTACCACTAATGCCCCCAATACTACCCTCCGAAATTTGTTCCGCACTGACCTCTACCTCTGGCCCCCCTGTCGCCTAGTTTAACCACTTAACAACCGGCCCATAGCCAAATGACGGCTACAGGGCGGTTGTTTAACTCTGGGAGGGCGTCCAGGGACGTCCTCCCAGAATTCTGCTCTCGCGCGCCCCCTAGGGCGCGCACTCGAGAGCATCCGTGACCGCCGGGTCCAGAGGACCCGGCGCATCACAGATCCCGGTAAATGGCCGCTGATCGCGGCCGTTTACCATGTGATCGCTCTGTCAAATGACGGAGCGATCACATGTCAACAAACCGGCGTCATCTGATGACGCCGGTTCCTCTCCTCCCCCTCTCCTCCCCTCCTGTGTACCGATCGGTACACAGTGACCGGAGAGGCAGATGGATGGATGGCTGCAGCGTTGTGGGCTGCATCTGTAGTGCCCACAGCGCTGCACAGAGACATCCAGCCATCCATCCATCCATGCTCAGCCATCCCCACTACTCTGCATGCTCTGCCATACCCTGGAATACCCCTGCAATACTCTGCCATACCCTGGAATACCCCTGCAATACTCTGCCATACCCTGGAATACCCCGCAATACTCTGCCATACCCTGGAATACCCCGCAATACTCTGCCATACCCTGGAATACCCCGCAATACTCTGCAATACCCCGCAATACTCTGCCATACCCTGGAATACCCCGCAATACTCTGCAATACCCCGCAATACTCTTCCATACCCTGGAATACCCCGCAATACTCTGCAATACCCCGCAATACTCTTCCATACCCTGGAATACCCCGCAATACTCTGCAATACCCCGCAATACTCTTCCATACCCTGGAATACCCCGCAATACTCTGCAATACCCCGCAATACTCTTCCATACCCTGGAATACCCCGCAATACTCTTCCATACCCTGGAATACCCCGCAATACTCTGCCATACCCTGGAATACCCCGCAATACTCTGCCATACCCTGGAATACCCCGCAATACTCTTCCATACCCTGGAATACCCCGCAATACTCTGCCATACCCTGGAATACCCCGCAATACTCTGCCATACCCTGGAATACCCCGCAATACTCTGCCATACCCCAAAATACCCCGCAATACTCTGCCATACCCCAAAATACCCCGCAATACTCTGCCATACCCCAAAATACCCCGCAATACTCTGCCATACCCCGCAATACTCTGCCATACCCCGCAATACCCTGAAATACTCCGCAATACCCTGAAATACCCCGCAATACTCTGCCATACCCCGCAATACTCTGCCATACCCCGCAATACCCTGCAATACCCCGCAATACTCTGCAATACCCTGAAATATCCCGCAATATCCAGCCATACTCTGCAATACTCAGTGATACCCAGCCATGCTCTGCCATACCCAGCCATGCTCTGCAATACCCCGCAAAAATCTGCAATACTCTGCCATAACCCGCAATACTCTGCCATACCCAGCCATACTCTGCAATACTCGGTGATACCCAGCCATACTCTGCCATACCCAGTCATACTCGGCGATACTCTGCAATACCCAGCCATGCTCAGCCATACCCAGCCTCTGTATATGACCAGGCTGTGGAAGTCTCACACATGTGGTATCGCCGTACTCAGGAGGAGTAGGAGAATCTATTTTGGGGGGTCATTTTTGGTATATACATGCTATGTGTTAGAAATATTGTATAAATGGACAACTTTGTGTTAAAAAAAAAAAAAAGCGTTTTAACCACTTCCCGCCTTCCGTCATACGACGTCCTTGACTTTGTGCGGGGATATCTGAATGATGGGTGCAGCTACAGGCATCATTCAGATATCATATTTTTCAGCCGGCGATTCCCTACACCATGAGAAAGATCATAGCGGCTGTTACACTGCTTGATCGTTCTTACGGGAGGCGAGAGGGGACGCCCCCCCTCCCGCCGCCCTCCGGTGCTTCTACCGACTCACCGCTACGATCGAAGCCAGGATCTTTTTTTTTTTTTTTTTTTTTTTTTAATTTCAGGAACAGCCTAGAGGTGAGATGTGGGGTCTTATTGACCCCATATCTCACTGTAAAGAGGACCTGTCATGCCATATTCCTATTACAAGGGATGTTTACATTCCTTTTAATAGGAATAAAAGTGATCAAAAAAATTTTTTTTTTGGAAAAAAGTGTCAAACTAAAATAATTAAAGTAAAATGAACAATAAAAAAAAAAAAATTTTTTTTAAAGCGCCCCTGTCCGTGTGCTCGCATGCAGAAGCGAACGCATACGTAAGTCCCGCCCACATATGAAAACGGTGTTCAAACCACACATGTGAGGTATGGCTGCGATCGGTAGAGCGAGAGCAATAATTTTGGCCCTAGACCTCCTCTGTAACTCAAAATTTGTTACCAGTAAAAAATTTTAAAGCGTCGCCTATGGGGATTTTTAAGTGGCGAAGTTTGGCACCATTCTACAAGCGTGTGCAATTTTGAAAGGTGACATGTTAGGTATCTATTAACTTGGCGTAACTTCATCTTTCATATTATGCAAAAACATTGGGCTATCCTTACTGTTTTGTTTTTTTTTAAAGCAAAAAACTGTTTTTTTTCCAAAAAAAACGCGTTCGAAAAATTGCTGCGCAAATATCGTGCGAGATAAAAAGTTGCAATGACCGCTATTGTATTCTCTAGGGTCTTTGCTAAAAAAACATATATAATGTTTTGGGGTTCTATGTAATTTTCTAGCAAATAAATGATGATTTTTACATGTAGGAGAGAAATGTCAGAATTGGCCTGGGTGCTCCAGAACGCCTGAAGGTGCTCCCTGCATGTTGGGCCTCTGTATGTGGCCACGCTGTGTAAAAGTCTCACACATGTGGTATCGCCATACTCGGGAGTAATAGCAGAATGTGTTTTGGGGTGTAATTTGTGGTATGCATATGCTGTGTGTGAGAAATAACCTGCTAATATGACAATTTTGTAAAAAAAAAAAACGAAAAAAAAAAAACTTGATTTTGCAAAGAATTGTGGGAAAAAATGACAACTTCAAAAAACTCATCATGCATCTTTCTAAATACCTTGGAATGTCTTCTTTCCAAGAAGGGGTCATTTGGGGGGTATTTGTACTTTTCTGGCATGTTAGGGTCTCAAGAAATGAGATAGGCCGTCAGTACTTCAGGTGTGATCAATTTTCAGATATTGGTACCATAGCTTGTGGACGCTATAACTTTCACAAAGACCAAATAATATACACTAATTTGGGTTATTTTTACCAAAGATATGTAGCGGTATAAATTTTGGCCAAAATATATGAAGAAAAATTACTAATTTTCAAAATTTTATAACAGAAACGAAGAAAAATTAATTTTTTTACAGATTTTTCGGTCTTTTTTCTTTTATAGCGCAAAAAATAAAGAACCCAGTGGTGATTAAATACCACCAAAAGAAAGCTCTATTTGTGTGAAAAAAAGGACAAAATATTCATATAGATACAGTGTTGCATGACTGAGTAATTGTCATTCAAAATGTGAGAGCACCAAAAGCTGAAAATTGGTCTGGTTATTAAGGGGGTTTAAGTGCCCAGTGGTCAAGTGGTTAAAAACTCCTCTAACTTTTTACTCCCAGCAGATTTGCACCCTCCTCATTTAGGTGCAGTCCGTCCCTTCTATAGTATTGGTGATCGACTGAGAAGTCGGCCCAGTCCTCCAGGAACCCAAACCCCTCCTTACTACACCAGCTCCTCAGCCCCTTGTTTACTTCCCTAATCTCCCTCTTCCTTTCTGGTGTGGCTCGATGTACCGGTAGTATTCCTGAGAACACTACCTTGGAGGTCCTTTTCCTCAATTTAGCTCCCAAGTCCCTAAAATCGTTCTTTAGGACACTCCATGTGCCAATGTGCACCATGACAGCTCGGTCTTCCCCCACCCCTCCCAGTAATATGTCCACCAGATCCGTGATGTGCCGAACAGGAGCGCCCGGTGCACAACATACAGTTCGACGACTCTGCTGTGAATGGGAGACTCTGCTGTGAATGGGAGACTCTGCTGTGAATGGGAGACTCTGCTGTGAATGAGAGACTCTGTATAGGGAGACTCTGCTGTATAGGGAGACTCTGCTGTATAGGGAGACTCTGCTGTATAGGGAGACTCTGCTGTATATGGGAGACTCTGCTGTATATGGGAGACTCTGCTGTATAGGGAGACTCTGCTGTATAGGGAGACTCTGCTGTATAGGGAGACTCTGCTGTATATGGGAGACTCTGCTGTATAGGGAGACTCTGCTGTGAATGGGAGACTCTGCTGTATATGGGAGACTCTGCTGTATATGGGAGACTCTGCTGTGAATGGGAGACTCTGCTGTATAGGGAGACTCTGCTGTGAATGGGAGACTCTGCTGTGAATGGGAGACTCTGCTGTATAGGGAGACTCTGCTGTGAATGGGAGACTCTGCTGTGAATGGGAGACTCTGCTGTATAGGGAGACTCTGCTGTATAGGGAGACTCTGCTGTATAGGGAGACTCTGCTGTATAGGGAGACTCTGCTGTGAATGGAAGACTCTGCTGTATAGGGAGACTCTGCTGTGAATGGAAGACTCTGCTGTATAGGGAGACTCTGCTGTGAATGGGAGACTCTGCTGTATAGGGGAGACTCTGCTGTATAGGGAGACTCTGCTGTATAGGGAGACTCTGCTGTATAGGGAGACTCTGCTGTATAGGGAGAGACTTGGCTGTAAAGGGAAACTCTGCTGTAAAGGGAGACTCTGATGTAAGAGAGTACGCTAAAGGGGAATCTGTACAGGGGGGGCTCTTATATAAGGAGGAACTCTTTAGGGGACTCTGGTGACTCTGATATAAGGTAGGGGGTGTGTCCTGCTGAAATAAGTGATGCAAAGTTTTTTTGGAAGTGTTTAGGGGTGTTTCACCCCATTACCTCCAACTTGATAGAATTGGAGGAAGCCAGGCATGTGACGGGGCATGAAAGAACACATCCCTGGCATCCCTTTAGATGTGCGATCTGCTGATCAGTTGGTTGATTACAAATCAAGTAACCGATCAGCTGATTGCACAGCTAAAAAGCTGCAGCACCCAGTGGCAGGCCTGGAGGTGTATGCCGCTGGCTGCTGCAGACTGTAGCTGTGCAATCTGCTGAGCAGTTACTTGATTTGTAATCAAGCAACTGCTCAGCAGATTGCACATCTAAAGGGATGCCTGGGGTGTGTTCTTTCATATAATGAAGTAACCAAATGATTTGAAGAGAGCTGGAAAATACTGTAGAGGCTTAAAGGTGCTCTACGTGGTATTTTTGAAAAGACGGCGTCGCGCTGCTCAAGGACAAGCAGGTATGTACAATGGAGGACATTAGTTGGAGCAAGTACAGAGGTGTCCATACGATTTGAAGGGAGATGGTGATTACTCTAAAGGCTGGAGAGCAATTTTTTTTTGTGACTGTAGTCCCCCTTAAAGTGGGTCTTTTTTGCAAAGATGGCGTCGCGCTGCTCAGGAAAAAAGCAGGCATGTACAAGGGAGGACATTAGTAGGAGTAAGTACAGACAGAACCAAACAATTTAAAGGGAGATAGTGATTACTCTAAAGGCTGGAGAGCGCTTATTTTTTCCAACTGTATTCCCCCTTAAAGTGGTGTATTTTCAAAGATGGCGTCACGGTGCTCAAGGAGGAGCATGCATGTACAATGGAGGACATTGGCAGTAGCAAGGACAGAAGTGACCAAATGTTTTGAATGGAGATGGTGATTACTCTAAAGGCTGGAGAGCAATTCTCTTTTTTGACTGTAGTCCCCCTTAAAGTGGTCTTTTTTGTAAAGATGGAGTCGCGCTGCTCAGGAAAAAGCAGGCATTTACAATAGAGGACATTTAGTAGGAGCAAGTACAGACATAACCAAACAATTTAAAGGGAGATAGTGATTACTCTAAAGGCTGGAGAGCAATTTTGTTCTTTTTTTTACTGTAGTCCCCCTTTTAAGTGGTGTTTGTGCAAATATGGCGCCGCGCTGCTCAAGGAAAAGCGGGCATGTACAATGGAGGACATTGGTAGGAGCAAGGACAGAAGTGACCAAATGGTTTGAAGGGAGATAGTGATCACTCTAACGGCTTCAGATCAAGTATTTATTTCAAATGTAGTCCCCCTTTAAGTGGCGGTTTTGCAAAGAGGGCGTCACGGTGCTCAAGGGAGAGCAGGTATATACAATGGTGGACACTGGTAAGAGCAAAGGCAGAAGTGACAGAACAATTCGGAGGGAGATAGCGATTACTCTAAAGGCTGAAGAGCACTTCTTTTTTCCAGCCTTAGTCCCCCTTAAAGTGGTGTTTTTTCAAAGATGGCGTCACGATGCTCAAGGAGGAGCAGGCATGTACAATGGAGGACATTGACAGTAGCAAGGTTAGAAGTGACCAAATGACTTGGAGCAAGTACAGAAGTGACCGAACAATTCGGAGGGAGATAGCGATTACTCTAAAGGCTGAAGAGCACTTATTTTTTCCAACCGTAGTCCCCCTTAATGTGGTGTTTTTGCAAAGTTGGTGTTTGAAAAGGAGATGGTGATTACTCTAAAGGCTTCCGATCAAATATTTATTTCAAATGTAGTCCCCCTTTAAGTGGCGGTTTTGCAAAGATGCCGCCACGGTGCTCAAGGAAGAGCAGGCATATACAATGGAGGACATTGGTAGGAGCAAGGGCGGAAGTGACAAAATGACTTGGAGCAAGTACAGAAGTGAGAGAACAATTCGAAGGGAGATAGTGATTACTCTAAAGGCTGAAGAGCATTTTTTTTTTATTTTAACCGTAGTCCCCCTTAAAGTGGTGTTTTTGCAAAGATGGCGTCACGGTGCTCAAGGAAGAGCAGGCATATACAATGGAGGGCATTGGTAGGAGTAAGGGTAGAAGTGACAAAATGACTTGGAGCAAGTACAGAAGTGAGAGAACAATTCGAAGGGAGATAGTGATTACTCTAAAGGCTGGAGAGCACTTATTTTTTCCAACCTTAGTCCCCCTTAAAGTGGTGTTTTTGCAAAGATGGCGTCACGGTGCTCAAGGAAGGGCAGGCATGTGCAATGGAAGACATTGGCAGTGGCATGTACAGAGGTGACCAATTGTTTTGAAGGGAGATGGTGATTACTCTAAAGGCTGGAGAGCAATTATCTTTTTTGACTGTAGTCCCCCTTAAAGTGGTCTTTTTTGCAAAGATGGCGTCATGCTGCTTAAGGAAAAGCAGGCATGTATAATGGAGGACATTCGTAGGAGCAAGTACAGACATACCCAAACAAATTTAAAGGGAGATGGTGATTTACTCTAAAGGCTGGAGAGCAATTTTTTTTTTTTTTTTTACTGTAGTCCCTCTTTAAGTGGTGTTTTGTGCAAAGATGGCGCCACGCTGCTCAAGGAAAAGCGGGCATGTAAAACGGAGGACACTGGTAGGCACAAGAAAAGAGGTGACAACATGAGTTGAAAGGAGATAGTGATTACTCTAAAGTCTTCAGATCAAGTACTTATTTCAAACGTAGTCCCCCTTTTAGTGACATTTCTGCAAAGATGGTGTCACGGTGCTCAAGGAAGAGCAGGTATATACAATGGAAGACATTGGTAGGAGTAAGGGCAGAAGTGACAAAATGATTTGGCGCAAGTACAGAAGTGACCGAACAATTCGGAGGGAGATAGTGATTACTCTAAAGGCTGGAGAGCAATTTTTTTTTTTGACCGTAGTCCCCCTTTAAGTGGTGTTTTGTGCAAAGATGGCGTCACGCTGCTCATTAAAAAGCAGGCTTGTACAATGGAGGATATTGGTAGAAGTGACAGAACAATTCGAAGGGAGATAGTGATTACTCCTAAAGGCTGTAGAGCAATTTTTTTTTTGGAAGCTGTAGTCCCATCACGCTACTCTTTTTGCAAAAACAAGCATATACTATGGAGGACACTGGTGGGAGGAGGGATCGACTGAAAAACGCTTTTGGCAGGGTGCCAAAGCGCAATGCAAGTGCTTAAGAGCAGGATCGTCCCGTCTGACCGGAGTCCCCCTTTAAGTGGCGCTCTCTCCATTTTTCCGCTTCGCGGGAGACACATTTCAATAAGAGAAAAAAATCAAAGCACAACCGTAAATCCTGATTTCTTCCCCATCTCGGCTCTTCTGTTCTTTCAAGCCATTGACTTCCAACCGCCTTGCGCGCTGTGCAGTGATTTGTGTCTTTTTCCGGAGAAGGGACAGTGACAGATGTCACAGGCGCTCATCGTCAGCCGCGCACGTTTCCCCCCCTACAGCCATCCGCCGCTCCCTGCTACCATCTTGTCGGTTGCCCCGCAGTGAAACGAAGTGACAAGGACTTTTTTCGTGTCGAGTTTTGACATTGCGCTTTCTTCCCCTCTCCAGTTCCAACGTGAGCGGCGGATACGGCGTTTCCTTTTTTTTTTTTTTTTTCCGTGTGCGTGAAATGATCTGACCCGACGGCAAGAGTGACGACTCCGGCAGCGGGAAGGAGACGGCAGAATTTCTTGGAAGTTCCAAAAATTTTGTCTGTTTTTTTAGTTAGCTATATAGGGAAAGAACCGCTAGGAGGACCTGAAACCGAATATCGATCGATACCTGAAGATGGCGCTTTATTCTATTCAATTTTTTTATAGTTTATTATAGATGAGTGCAGTGATTGGACCATTTCCTTTTCTAAAGGATACAAAGTTACTCTTTCCTCATCTAAGGGATACAAAGTTACTCAGTAACACCGAAATGTTCTTGGTTGTTTTGGTAGAACAAAGAAGGGTTGGTAAAAATGTGACTTAACCGCACATTTTTAAAGGCTACCACCCCTCAACCACATGTCTAAATGAGGCCTCATAGCCATACCTGGGAACTTTTGGAAATTTGAATTCCTCAGGGGAGAGGCTCAGCATGGCACGCAAAATTTTGGGTGTGGTCAAATTTTGCATAAAGTGGGAGGGGCTTAGAGGATAGGTCAACCGAGTCTAGGGGGCTCCCACCTGTCCCTCAGTGACACGGACAGTGCACCTGTCTCCCACCTGTCCCTCAGTGACACGGACAGTGCACCTGGCTCCCCCCTGTCCCTCAGTGACACGGACAGTGCACCTGGCTCCCACCTGTCCCTCAGTGACACGGACAGTGCACCTGGCTCCCACCTGTCCCTCAGTGACACGGACAGTGCACCTGGCTCCCACCAGTCCCTTAGTGACACGGACAGTGCACCTGGCTCCCCCCTGTCCCTCAGTGACACGGACAGTGCACCTGGCTCCCACCAGTCCCTTAGTGACACGGACAGTGCACCTGGCTCCCACCTGTCCCTCAGTGACACGGACAGTGCACCTGGCTCCCACCTGTCCCTCAGTGACACGGACAGTGCACCTGACTCCCCCCTGTCCCTCAGTGACACGGACAGTGCACCTGGCTCCCACCTGTCCCTCAGTGGCACTGACAGTGCACCTGGCTCCCACCTGTCCCTCAGTGATACAGACAGTGCACCTGGCTCCCACCTGTCCCTCAGTGGCACTGACAGTGCACCTGGCTCCCACCTGTCCCTCAGTGGCACTGACAGTGCACCTGGCTCCCACCTGTCCCTCAGTGGCACTGACAGTGCACCTGGCTCCCACCTGTCTCTCAGTGGCACTGACAGTGCACCTGGCTCCCACCTGTCCCTCAGTGGCACTGACAGTGCACCTGGCTCCCACCTGTCCCTCAGTGACACGGACAGTGCACCTGGCTCCCACCTGTCCCTCAGTGGCACTGACAGTGCACCTGGCTCCCACCTGTCCCTCAGTGGCACTGACAGTGCACCTGGCTCCCACCTGTCTCTCAGTGGCACTGACAGTGCACCTGGCTCCCACCTGTCTCTCAGTGGCACTGACAGTGCACCTGGCTCCCACCTGTCTCTCAGTGGCACTGACAGTGCACCTGGCTCCCACCTGTCCCTCAGTGGCACGGACAGTGCACCTGGCTCCCACCTGGCTCTCAGTGGCACGGACAGTGCACCTGGCTCCCACCTGTCCCTCAGTGACATGGACAGGGCACCTGGCTCCCACCTGTCCCTCAGTGACACTGACAGAACACCTGGCTCCCACCTGTCCCTCAGTGACACGGACAGTGCACCTGGCTCCCACCTGTCCCTCAGTGACATGGACAGTGCACCTGGCTCCCACCTGTCCATCAATTCAATGATACTGACAGTGTTACCTGTAGGTGGGAGCCAGGTGCACTGTCAATCAATATGGGAGCACATCTTGGTTGACACCTACCTACCTTCCACTATTTTGGTGCAACTTCTGGCTGCCACCAGGTAAGTGCCCCATTTCCAGGGTCCTTTGCTAGCCAGCTTCAAGCCTCCATTTGCCCACTAGGACCACCCCCCGGGGCTCTAGTGGACCTCTCTCTCCCCTGCTTACCTTGTGGCGCCCCCGCTTGCCCCAATCAGGAAGGGTCGCTCTCTCTCCGCAGTGATACAGACTCACACCAATTCTGTGGACGGTTCCAGAAAGTTCCCAGGTACACTAATGGGGGCAAAAACCATAGCAGTAGTAGAGCAGGGAAGGATTGGAAATTCCGGCAAAGGTTTATTGCCCTCTACTGGTGACACCTGCACCCTATATTTTATACAGGTCTAGAGAGCCTTGGTGTTGCTCTGCTGATCATGTTGCTATGGTGGTGATGACCTTGGCAACAATGGTCTGTAGTGCATTGTTTCTTGGCCCATGGGGAGCCCTGGTGAACGCTATCCTCCTCCACCAGGTCTGGAGAGCCTTAGTGTTGCTCTGCAGATGACATTGCCATGGTGGTGGTGACCTTAGCAACAATGGTCTATAGTGCATTGTGTCTTGGTCCAAGGGCGAGCCCTGGTGAGTGCTATCCTCCACCAGGACTGGAGAGCCTTGGTGTTGCTCTGCAGATGACGTGGCCATGGTGGTGACCTTAGCAACAATGGTCTATAGTGCATTGTGTCTTGACAGGGTACCAGGTAGTCACACCTTCCTGACTGGGAACACCCCAAAAAGGAACGGCCAACCCTCCCCCACAAACAGGCTCAGGATGTGAGAGCGGATGTCAGGGTTTCACACTCGGGACATACAGAGACCAAGGTTTCTGTGATCCCAATGTGGCACATCACCAGACCCCTTCTGGGCATCACACGAAGTCCAGCGTCCAGAGAAACTTCACGGATATCACATGATATAAAGCGGAACCATGTCACCCGAGCTACAGGCTGTTTTTATATTTTCTACTGTTTTATAAAAAAAAAAATCTAATTTTTTTTTTTGGGGGGGGGGGTTGCAAGTAGCTGGTCTTGCTTAGGGTGCAAAATAGTCTAGCACTGGCCCTGCTTACCCCTAGAAGTTGTATGGTCCCAGGCACAAACTTGCATAGCCTGCCTCCATCTAGTGGTTTTTTTTCAGGCTTGCCCCTGGAAGTGTATGGCCCTAAGCACAGGCCTAGGTAGCCTGCCTCCGTCCAGTATTTTTCCATTTTGCCCCCAGGAGTGTTTAGCCCTAAGCACAGGCCTAGGTAGCCTGCCTCTGTCCAGTATTTTCAGGCTTACCCCTGGAAGTGTATGGCCCTAGGCACAGGACTAGGTAGCCTGCCTCTGTCCAGTATTTTTCCATCTTACCCCCCCGGAAGTGTATGGCCCTAAGCACAGGCCTAGGTGTAGCCTGCCTCCATCCAGTATTTTTCCATCTTACCCCCCTGGAAGTGTATGGTCCTAAGCACAGGCCTAGGTAGCCTGCCCCGTCCAGTATTTTTCCAACTTACCCCCCCAGAAGTGTATGGCTCTAAGCACAGGCCTAGGTAGCCTGCCCCATCCAGTATTTTTCCATCTTACCCCCCCCCGGAAGTGTATGGCCCTAAGCACAGGCCTAGGTGTAGCCTGCCTCCATCCAGTATTTTTCCATCTTACCCCCCCGGAAGTGTATGGCCCTAAGCACAGGCCTAGGTAGCCTGCCCCGTCCAGTATTTTTCCATCTTACCCCCCCGGAAGTGTATGGCCCTAAGCACAGGCCTAGGTAGCCTCCCTCCGTCCATCCGTCTTCCATTCACCTTTTCTGGAGATGAGATGTTCACATGCAGCCATACGATGGAACCATCTCTGTTTTTATCGCTCCCATGTCACTTCCCGAAGGAAATTACAACAGGAAGTTATTATCAAAGCAAAGGCGAATTGCTCGATGTGAGCCCCAGATGAAAGAGAGTGCGGGGGAGGAGGGTTGGGGGGGGGGGTCAGTCATTTGCTGGGTTCTTGTTAGTCATTTTTTACATTTCCTCTGTCACTCCAACTTGTTGAAGTTAATTCTTTCCAGGCCCGCTAGATACAAAGCTGCGCTTCCCAGTGCGGCTTAGCAGAAGGGCTCTGCGGATTGCTTTCTTACTAATTGCCTCGTGTTCTTTCATTAAAGAGCCCCCCCCCCCCAATAAGGGAGTCGGGGAAGCCACGCCCACACATATGCTGCAAAGATGACATATGTCCGCCTGTCTACACCGACAAACCCTCCAATTCCTCGTCCAAGAGGTCAGCTCAGCCGAGCTCCGTTCTTATTTCGAGGAAAAGATTCGGGGACAATTTACTACGTTGGAATATTAAACGCAGTATGCGACAACGCACAATACATGCCATGAGGATTTTGTAACCGCTTGCTGACCGCATGAGGCATTAAAAAACGGGCATGTGGGGGGGCGCATTTTTGCCGCTCCTGCCATGAACAATATAGACGGCGGACGGAGCTGGTCACCTTATTGAAGAACATGTAGCGCATGCATCGCTCTGCGTCCAAAATGAAGCAAAGGGCTCTCTCCTACACAGGCGATGAATTTTACAGAAAGCCTTCAACGCACCTTTAGTGTTAATGAGCGTTTTTGGGTTTCGCGGCGCAGGCATTCCGTGTTTTGCATCAGGCAACACCCTGTGAGATGGGTTTATTCTAATTCGGCTAAAATGGGAAATGATCGCGTTTTTGACGCTTTGCAACCGCACCTTCGAGCGCACTGTAAACGCAACAGGTGCATTTACAGTGCGGCATTTTAACGATGCGATTTGTGGAGCGTTTTTCAATAGAAGCGCATGGAGACTATTGTGAAGCATTAAACGCCCGCCAAACACTTCTGCAGGCAGCATTCATTTAGCCTCAACGTGACGCGAGGCAGTGCTAAGTTAACACCGTGAGCCCCTATTTTTACTATTTTTAAGGCTGCATTCACACCTGAGCTTAGCGTCTTTGAGTGCTTTTCCAATTTTTTGGGGCGTTTTCATGCGCAATTTTGGCGTTTTCAAGCTTTGGGGTTTTTTCATTAGCCAATATGCGTGATTTTGGCGTTTTAGAACACTAACGCTGTGAACACCTAATCTGAACAATTTTTAACCACTTGCTTACTGGGCACTTCTTCCCTCAACCCCCCGCCCCCCCCCCGCACAGGCCAATTTCTAGATTTCAGCGCTGTCGCACTTTGAATGACAATTGCGCGGTCATGCTACACTGTACACATATGACATTTTTATAAATTTTTTTTCACACAAATAGAGCTTTCTTTTGGTGGTATTAAATCACCTCTGGGGGGTTTTATTTTTTGCTAAACCAACAAAAAAAGACTGAAAATTTGGAAAAAAACAACAACTTATTTTGTTATAACATTTTGCAAACAGGTAATTTTTCTCCTTCACTGATCGGCACTGATAGGTTGCAGGGCCGTTTTTTAAGGCAGGGCAAAAGGGGCAGCTGCCCTGGGCCCTGTCATTGTTGTGGGGCCCAAAGCAGCTGCCTCATACTTGCCAACTATCCTCTTTTAAATTCCTTCGTCCCTTCAGGTTTTAGTCCCGTGCTGTGTCCTAATATCTCAGTGTGAAGTGCTGCTTCTAATTCTGCCCAGCTCTGCCCTATTGTGTACAGATGACTCACCTGCAGACCCTGTGTTTATATGTAAATTACCGGCATTCATATGTAAATAGGGGCGGCCAGCGGTATTGATATGTATATCATGCCCCCCTGAGGTCATATCCACAGTAATCCCTAGCAGCCAATCAAAAAGCAGAAATCATGTGCTGTAAACTCTAGCAACGAATCAGTGAGCCGTAAAGTGTGCTGTAAACTCTAGCAATAAATCAGTGAGCCGTAAAGTGTGCTGTAAACTCTAGCAACCAGTCAGTGAGCCGTAATGATACACTGTAACCTCTGGCAACCAATCACAATAGCTGCCTGATCTGATTCAGTAAATTGATTTTGAGTCTAGCTGCTATTTATTGTATGTCTCAGAGCAGGTGGAGAGCAAAACGGCATGGGGGGGGGGGGGCAAGAAAAGTTTTCCCCAGGGTCCAATCAATATAAAAGATGGCCCTGCTGATAGGTTGCAATTATGGGTGGCACTTATAGGCGGCACGGGGGAGGTGGCACTGATGGGCAATATTAGGCGCCACTGATGATGAGGCACTGGTCGGCATAGCTCCCAATTGTCCCTGATTTGGAGCAATGTCCCTCTGTCCCTCTTTCCTCCTCATTTGTCCCTCATTTTTGGTCTGATCTCTATAGTTGTATATAAAATGCACTTTTTATCTATCAAAAAGTGTTTTCCAGCACTAAACCTTTCATCTGATTTCTAAATTGCTGCATTTCTAAATTCCAAAAGCCAATATAAAGGAATAGTAGTGGTAAAAAAAGTACTCGTGGGTTTAACCGATCTTGTTTTTTTTTTTTGTACAATTCTTCTTTAAGGGGGCGTGGCAAGGGGTGTGTCCTATGACTGCATACTTTTGCTGATAGGTGTCCCTCATTCCCATCTCAAAAAGTTGGGAGGTGTGCTGGTGGGCACTGAAAGTTGGCACTGATTAGAGCGGCTAAGGGGAGGGACGTCCCTCTAAAAGAAGCTGCGTTTTTCTTTTGTCTTTCCCTTCAAGCCGATCGCGTAAAGAAAACAAAAATGATAACAGGCATGTTTACTTCCGTGATCAGCTGTCATTGGCTGACAACTGATCACGTGGTAAAAGGCCTGCTGTGATTTGACCCTTTACCCCAATCTATGATCCGCCAAGTCTCACGGACCCGGCGATCACAGAACGCGCTGCCTGTGCCCCAGGGGGGCGTGCGGGAAGCACGAGAGCACGGGTCTACAGACGCCCTCCCCCCCCCTGGCAATTTAAGCCCGTGCTGTAGCCATCTTTGGCCTCTAGCAACCAGTCTTTGGCCTCTAGCAACCAGCCTTCTTTTGGCTACAGCACGGGCAGCAAGTGGTAAATGCTTTATTCACACCTGCTTAAGCGTTTTTTTTAATAGCCAATAGAAAACTATCACTTGTTGCATCATTTGTTGCTAGGTATTTCAGCTTTCTTAACTTTTCCATCAGCTTTTATTTATTTATTTTTTTAATTTATTATTATTATTTATATATATTTTTTAGAATTAGGGGTTAGGGTTATTTTATTTTATTTATTTTTAGGGTTAGGGTGTTAATACTACTACTAATAAAAATAATAATATAAGTAAATGTAAAATAAATACATAATTAAAAAAAATAATCATAAATAGATACAATAAATGTATACTATGTAATAATACATAAATAATTAACCCCTAACCCTGCTGTCCTGCTGGAAGGTGAACCTCCGCCCCGGTCTCAAGTCTTTTGCAGACTCTGATTCCCCGTACACACGAGCGGATTTTTCGTAGGAAAAAAACTTTAATGGTTTTCCCGACGGAATTTCGCTCAAGCTTGGCTTGCCATACACAACGGTCACACAAAAGTAATCTGAACTTTCGACCGTCAAGAACGCGGTGACGTACAACACTACGACCAGCCGAGAAAATTATGTTCAATGCTTCCGAGCATGCGTAGGAATTTTGCGCGTCGGAATTGGTACAGACGATCGGAACTTTTTCCGACCGAAAAACAGAGAACCTACTCTCAATCTTTTGCGGGAATTCCGCCAGCAAAAGTCCGATGAAGCGTACACACGCTCGGAAATTCCGACCAAAAGCTCACATCGAACTTTTGCTGGGGGAATTTCCGATCGTGTGTACGCGGCATAACAGGTTTTCTTCTAAGATTGCCCTGTATTTGGCTCCATCCATCTTCCCATCAACTCTGACCAGCTTCCCTGTTCCCACTGAAGAAAAGCATCCCCACCACATGATGCTGCCACCACCATGTTTCACGGTAGGGATGGTGTGTTCAGGGTGATGTGCAGTGTTAGTTTTCCCCACACATAGCGTTTTACTTTTAGGCCAAAAAGTTGAATTTTGGTCTCATCTGACCAGAGCACCTTCTTCCACATGTCTGCTGTGTCCTCCACATGGCTTCTCACAAACTGCAAACAGGACTTCTTATGACTTTCTTTCACCAATGTCTTTCTTCTTGTCACTCTTCCATAAAGGGCAGATTTGTGGAGAACACGACTAATAGTTGTCCTGTGGACAGATTCTCCCACCTGAGCTGTGGATCTCTGCAGCTCCTCCAGAGTTACCATGGACCTCTTGGCTCTTCTCTGATGAATGTTCTCCTTGCCCGGCCGGTCAGTTTAGGTGGACGGCCATGTCTTGGTAGGTTTGCAGTTGTGCCATACTCTTTCCATTTTCCGATGATGGATTGAACAGAGCTCCGTGAGATGTTCAAAGCCCAGCGTCAATGGAAGTAAACAATGCTCCATTGTTGGTGTCAGTGGGAGGAATAGTGCCCCATCATTTGTATCATTGGGAGAAATAATGCCCCATCATTGGTGTCAGTGGGAGGAATAGTGCCCCATCATTGGTGTCAGTGGGAGGAATAGTGCCCCATCATTGGTGTCAGTGGGAGGAATAGTGCCTCATCATTGGTATCAGTTGGAGAAATAATGTCCCATCATTGGTGTCAGTGGGAGGAATAGTGCCCCATCATTGGTGTCAGTGGGAGGAATAGTGCCCCATCATTGGTGTCAGTGGGAGGAATAGTGCCCCATCATTGGTGTCAGTGGGAGGATTAGTGCCCCATCATTGGTGTCAGTGGGAGGAATAGTGCCCCATCATTGGTTTTAGTGGGAGGAATAGTGCCCCATCATTGGTTTTAGTTGGAGGAATAGTGCCCCATTATTGGTGTCAGTTGGAGGAATAATGCCCCAAGGGCCGGAAAAAAGAAGAACCATATCTGGCCCCTGGGCTACAGTTTGGAGGCCACTAAAATGGGCGAGAGAATCTTCCTAACAAGCACATGGACAGCATCTGGTTCACTGCTGAAATTTGGTACATGAGCTTCTTCAGCTAAAAAGTGCGAAAGATGCAACGCGGTAGCGCCGGTCAGCTGTGATTGCCTATCGAGACCCTCGCTGATTAATGTGCATCGACCAATCATTTGCCGCACATTGGCCGCCCTGCGAAGGTGCACAAATACCAGCCAATGAGGTCATTGATGCCCAGATTTGATCGATTCTCGATCAGTTGGTGTTTTATCCCGATCACGTAGCGATCCACAGGCAACATGACAGACTGGGGGGAGGTTGCAGACGGGGGATCATGGTGTGCGTTGAGGGGGGGTCACATGACGCTTACTGTCACTTGACGCCGAGTCAGATGATTCGCTGACGGAGCAGAATCGCCCTCCAGGTAATGCAAACAGCCAGCCGGCGGCGGAGGGCTTGTGTTTGCGGTTCCCAAGTGAGACGGCTGTTTGTTCCTCCCAGTCACAAGTGTCTAACCAAGTTGTGCGGTTTGCGTCAGCTCGGAGCTCGCGGCAAATAATGCATCACTTGTCTGTGTGTCCCCAGATGTCACCTCGGGTGACCCCGAGATAGGGGGACACTGGCTTTTGTGTTCTGTCTAATCAAACCCAATTATGTTCTGGTAGAAGATTACAGGAGCAACTTAGAACTTAAAAATCCAAAAAAAAATGATAAAAAAGTAAAGAATTTATAAATGATATATATATTAATATAATTAAAAAAATAAATAAATAAATAAATTAAAAAAAAATAATATATATATACAGTGGGGACGGAAAGTATTCAGACCCCCTTAAATTTTTCACTCTTTGTTATATTGCAGCCATTTGCTAAAATCATAGCAAATTATTATTTTTCCTCATTAATGTACACACAGCACCCCATATTGTACACACAGAACCCCATATTGTACACACAGCCCCCCATATTGTACACACAGCACCCCATATTGTACACACAGCACCCCATATTGTACACACAGCACCCCATATTGTACACACAGCACCCCATATTGTACACACAGAACCCCATATTGTACACACAGCCCCCCATATTGTACACGCAGCCCCCCATATTGTACACACAGCACCCCATATTGTACACACAGCACCCCATATTGTACACACAGCACCCCATATTGTACACACAGCACCCCATATTGACAGAAAAACACAGAATTGTTGACATTTTTGCAGATTTATTAAAAAAGAAAAACTGAAATATCACATGGTCCTAAGTATTCAGACCCTTTGCTGTGACACTCATATATATAACTCAGGTGCTGTCCATTTCTTCTGATCTTCCTTGAAATGGTTCTTCACCTTCACTTGAGTCCAGCTGTGTTTGATTATACTGATTGGACTTGATTAGGAAAGCCACACACCTGTCTATATAAGACCTTACAGCTCACAGTGCATGTCAGAGCAAAGGAGAATCATGAGGTCAAAGGAACTGCCTGAAGAGCTCAGAGACAGAATTGTGGCAAGGCACAGATCTGGCCAAGGTTACAAAAAAAAATTCTGCTGCACTTAAGTTTCCTAAGAGCACAGTGGCCTCCATAATCCTTAAATGGAAGACGTTTGGGACGACCAGAACCCTTCCTAGAGCTGGCCGTCCGGCCAAACTGAGCTATCGGGGGGAGAAGAGCCTTGGTGAGAGAGGTAAAGAAGAACCCAAAGATCACTGTGGCTGAGCGCCAGAGATGCAGTCAGGAGATGGGAGAAAGTTGTAGAAAGTCAACCATCACTGCAGCCCTCCACCAGTCGGGGCTTTATGGTAGAGTGGCCCGACGGAAGCCTCTCCTCAGTGCAAGACACATGAAAGCCGCATGGAGTTTGCTAAAAAAAAACACCTAAAGGACTCCAAGATGGTGAGAAATAAGATTCTCTGGTCTGATGAGACCAAGATAGAACTTTTTGGCCTTAATTCTAAGCGGTATGTGTGGAGAAAACCAGGCACTGCTCATCACCTGTCCAATACAGTCCCAACAGTGAAGCATGGTGGTGGAAGCATCATGCTGTGGGGGTGTTTTTCAGCTGCAGGGACAGGACGACTGGTTGCAATCGAGGGAAAGATGAATGCGGCCAAGTACAGGGATATCCTGGATGAAAACCTTCTCCAGAGTACTCAGGACCTCAGACTGGGCTGAAGGTTTACCTTCCAACAAGACAATGACCCTAAGCACACAGCTAAAATAAGGAAGGAGTGGCTTCACAACAACTCCATGACTGTTCTTGAATGGCCCAGCCAGAGCCCCGACTTAAACCCAATTGAGCATCTCTGGAGAGATCTAAAAATGGCCGTCCACCAAAGTTTACCATCCAACCTGACAGAACTGGAGAGGATCTGCAAGGAGGAATGGCAGAGGATCCCCAAATCCAGGTGTGAAAAACTTGTTGTATCTTTCCCAAAAAGACTCATGGCTGTATTAGATCAAAAGGAGCTTCTACTAAATACTGAGCAAAGGGTCTGAATACTTAGTATTTGCATGAAACATGTTAATGATAAAAAGAAAAGCAGTAACATAGATCCCCTGCAGCCAGGAACAATAGAATCCCAGCAATAGATCCCCCACACAACAATAGATTCCCTGCAGCAACAGTGAACTACCCACAACAAAATATCCACCCAGGTAACATTAGACCCCCCCAGCCCCCCAGCAGCATCAATAGATCCTCCAGCAGCCAGTAAAAATAGACCTCAACCGTCAAGAGTAGATCCCTTCCAGCAACATAAGACCCCCCCAGCAACAATAGATTCCCCATCAACAACAATAGACCCTCAGACAAAATCAGATCCCCACCAGTGACAATAGATCCCCCAGCAGCCAACCTCAATAGACCCTCCAGCACACCCCACACCCCATGCTATTACATACATTCAGTGCTGGAGGTGCCGGAACTGCGTTCCCCCGCGTTCCCGCTGAAAAAAAGCCCTGTATATGTGTATGTGTATATGTATATATATATATGTGTGTATAACTGTAGCTCTAAGATGCCCACCAGCCACATAGGAAAGAATAGGATTTCTACTTGTAATGCATTTTCCTGCAGCAAAATGCCATAAGCTTGCTGCATGGATGTGTGATTGGCCTCCGATTCGTTAAGACCGCTTTCACACTGCCAGCGGACCGCATTAGCGGCAAAGAGCCGCTAGTTTTAGCTGCGCTTTACCGTCGTTTTAGCGGCGCTTTTCGTCCGCTAGCGGAGCGCTTTTAACCCCCGCTAGCGGCCGAAAAGGGTTAAATGCGCCCGAAAAGTGCAGCCGCCTCCGAATCGCTTTGCGGGCACTTCGGCAGCGGTGCCCATTCATTTCGATGGGCAGGGGCGATGGAGGAGCGGTGTATACAGCTCTCCTAAACCGCTCCGAAGATGCTGCTTGCAGGAGTTTTTCTCGAACATCCTGCCAGCGCAGCACCCGGGTGTGAAAGCCCTCGGGCTCTCACACTAGGGCTGCACGGGGGGGGGGGGGGGGCATTTTTCAGGTGCTTTACGGGCACTTTTTTTTAGCCCTTTAGCGCCTGAAAAAGGAAATGAGGTCCAACACATCATTATGGGGTCTATGTATAAAAACATTCGCTTTGCGGATGTCCTAAGCATTCGCCCGGGCCCCACGAATGCTCGCCCTATTGTTTGCTATATAACTATGTGGTCAATTCACTGACGTTTACCGCATTCGATAACACCGCCATGTGACTCATTTGCCTAAATTAACGCATGCGGGGAAAAAAATTCCAATTCGCGAGAAAAAAAATAAAACAATAAAAATAAAATATTATGCGGTATTTACCGCAAAATGAAAGACGTGCCGGTAAATATCGCCAAAATACCATGCGGTAAGCTCTTAAGTCCAATTCACTAACGGAACAGAGCGTAAAAAAAAACATGCGATATTTATCACTCTGGTTTTGCTGGCGGTATCTGTCCAAAACAACATAGGAGTCCGCCCCCCCCCCCCCCCAATAGCTGGTTACGGGAAGCCGGCCGCCGCATCTTTACGGATGACTCATCAGCTGTCTGCGAGTTCCCCGCTGACAGCTGAATGTAAAGGAATCTTTCCGGCGATTAACATGAAAAAAACAGTGTGGGGTCCCCCCCCCCCATGGCATAATAAAAAAAAAGGAGTGGGGTCCCCCCCAATGCACACCAGGCTCTTTTGGGTCTGGTATGGATTTTAAGGGGAACCCCATGCCAAAATGTTTTAAACGGCGTGGGGTCCCCCCAAAATCCATACCAAACCCTTATCCGAGCATGCAGCCCGACAGGTCAGGAAAGGGAGGGGACAAGTGAGTGACCCCCCCACCTCCTGAACCATACCGGGCCACATGCCCTCAACATGGGGGGGTGCTCCCCCCCCACCCCAAAGCCTCTTGTCCCCATGTTGATGAGGACAAGGGCCTCTTCCCAAAAACCCTGGGCAGTGGTTGATGGGGTCTGCAGGCGGTGGGGACTTTAACAAGGGGGCCCCCCAGATCCCGCCACCCCCCCTCAAAGTGAAGGAGTAGGGGTACTTTGTACTCTTACTCATTCACCAAAAAAAGTGTCAAAAACATAGGACATTGGGTGGCCCTGGCCCCTTGTGACATCACTGGCCAGGAGCATGCTGGTGCGGTGATATCACAGGGGGGCAGGGCCACCCAGTGACTCCTCCCCTTAGATATTTAAGATCTGTTGGACAGCAGAGCAGGCAGTTGGTGGGAGACTTCGTCGGGGAGGAGGGGTTTGGGGGGATTTTCCTTCTTTTTCAGGTGCGGCGGGTGTCGTGAACGACGATGGATCTACTTTTTTTTTTATTTTTTACATTTTTTAATAAAGGAATTGTCAAATTGACAATTCCTTTATTAAAAAATTTAAAAAATAAAAAAAGGAATAATAATAAAGGAAAATAATAATAAAGGAATTGTCAAATTGACAATTTCTTTATTAAAAAATGTAAAATAAAAAAAGTCCCCCAAAGTAGATCCATCGTCAATCACGACACCCGCCGTACCCGAAAAAGGAGAAAAAAACCCTCCGGCCCAACAAAGTCTCCCGCCAACTGCCTGCTCCGCTGTCAGACAGTTCCTAAATAGCTAAGGGGAGGAGTCACTGGGTGGCCCTGACCCCCCCCCCCCCACCCTGTGATGTCACCGCACCAGCATGCTCCTGGCCAATGATGACACAAGGGGGGCCAGGGCCGCCCGGTGTCCCATGATCAGCGGCTCCATCTAGTGGCCATAAAGTGCTATTATCCTCCAAATACCGCAATCCCCAAAAAATGATACCGCATTATGGCCACTAGATGGAGCCGATTATCACAGCAGATAATCGTATTCCCAACATTCGTGGTGCCCATGTGAATGGATAAGACGCCCGTACATCATTCGTTTTAGGGCTCGTTCATTGAGGGGGAGAAAAAAACCTCAACGTTGAGATGTGCTTTTACCCCCCACCCCCACACCCAAATGTTGCCTTTTGACACCAGTTATACTGTTTTTAAGTGAATTGGGCCGCTCTGCCCTACAGCGGTCTCAGGGGTCCGGGGGGGGGGGTTACAAGGGGGGGGGTTGACTCCTGTCAAGTGCTGTCTGAAGAGCGACCTAAATGCGGATCACTCATCAGAGATCAAAGCTAGTGTGAATGAGCCCCCCCCCCAGTGATGATGTGTTAATGAATATAGAGTTGCAATGACTTGTGTCTGATATTTGCCTGCAGTTCAGCTTTAAAAACGTGCAGACAGGATTCCGCCTGACAGCGAGCATGTTTTGCAGACAGGAAGCGAGCAAATGTGTTAGTTTTGATGCTCGAGTGGGGCGAAAAGGAGTCGAGCCGTTCTTTGTGGTGAAACAATGTATGGGGGGGGGGGTATGATAGAAGAGGGGGACGTATGGGGAAGGTAATATATATATATATATATATATATATATATATATAGAGAGAGAGAGAGAGAGATTGAGGGGGTCAGCCGGCATTTTGGAAGGATCACCAGCGTCCAGGTTCTGCGCCCTTCTTCTCGCCGTTTTCTCGCTCTGTCACTCGTTGCCCCCGGGATATAAGGCAAAGTGGCACTTTTACTTACTCCTCTGTCACTGAATACTGAATAGAGCTAAAACAACACAATTATATGTAATTCGATCGTAGCCGAGACCTTCTTGGGTGACCTCGTCACTTAGGTTGTCATTCTTTGGAACGCTACGCCTTTGCGCTCCACATCAGATGCTGATTGCACTGTGTATGAGCGCCCCCCGATGGTCACTAGGGGTAGGGGGGGTGGTGATTGGACATCGAGGTAAAGACTCATTGTACATCTGTTTGTAGGAAGTAAAATGGGATCTGCGCTAACTATCTGATGAAAACTAAAATAAACAGGTTTTTGGTTTTTTTTTATTTTTTTATTTTTTTTGCTCTTAAATCGGCAGCAGCTGTGCAGAAATATTTACTGCAAGACAAAGATTTCATGGGTCACTGTTTGAGAAGAACGTCAGGCAGACATAAAAGACGGCTGTATATGATATTCTTTATTATTGTTATTTTTTTTCCCCTTTAATTAACAGTAGTAGTAATAATAATAATCATAAATACTATTAATAACTAAAGGAAAAATATCATAACATGAAATTAATATAATTAATAATAAATACAATTAATAATTATATAAATAAATAATAATTATATAAATAAAATAATAATATAAAAACATTAATAAGAAGAATACTGTTTTCTTTAATTCATAGTTAATAATAGCAATAATAATAATGATATTATTATTATTTTTCCTTTTAAAATAGTAGTAGTAATAACAATAATAATATATTTTCACTTTAATTATTAATAGTAGTAAAAATCATCATTAATAACTAAAGGAAAAAATATAAAAATAATAATATCAATAAGAAGAATATTGTTTTCTTTAAGTCCTAGTTATTATTATTATTATTATTATTATTTCCCTTTAAAAATAGTAATAAAAATATCATATTTTCCCTTTCATTATTAATAATTACTATTAATAGCTAAAGGAAAAAAATATAATAATAGTAATAAGACTATTGTTTCCTTTAATAATAAGTAATTATTATTATTATTAATACTATTTGTTTCCCTTTCATTATTAACAGTAGTAATATTAATAATAATCATAAATACTATTAATACCTAAAGGAAAAACATAATAATAATATTAATAAGAAGATTACGGTTTTCTTTAATTCATAGTTATTATTCATTATTATTATATTATTATTATTTTCCCTTTCATTATTAATAGTAATAATAATAATAAGGAAAAAATATAATAAATATAATAATAATAGTAATAATTTAGTAAAACTATTGTTTCCTTTACTTCATAGTAATTATTATTATTGTTATTATTATATTTTCCCTTTAATTGTTAATAGTAATAAAAATTACTATTACCTAAAGGAAAAAAATATAATAAAAATATTAGTAATGATAATAAGAGGAATAATGTTTCATTTAATTACTAGTAATAATAATAATTATTATATTTTCCCTTTAAATAATAATAATAATTAGTATTAATAACTAGAGGAAAAATATAATAAAAATATTATTTAAAGAGGAGGTCCAGTCTGGGAAAAAAAAAAATTAAAAATCAGCAGCTACAAATACTGTAACTGCTGACTTTTACTATATGGACACTCACCTGTCCAGGGAGCCCCCGATGTCTGCACCCCAGCCGATCTTGGGATCGGCTGTCGGGTGCTGCCGCCGCCATCTCCTCCAAGGGAAAGTGGTCGGTTCCCTACTGCGCATGCGCGAAGCGCGCTGCGCTTTCTGATTGGCCCGGCAGAGGTAGGAAGAGGGGGGCCGAACTAGTTACTAACTAATAGTAATTATAAATTGATTCAATTAATTTCTTTTAAGCACGCAGTGTG
The DNA here is from genome assembly GCA_037952925.1 of Lithobates clamitans. NCBI lineage: Eukaryota > Metazoa > Chordata > Amphibia > Anura > Ranidae > Lithobates > Lithobates clamitans. Next base: position 292,629 of record JBBGZY010001833.1, read on the forward strand.
TGTGTGCCTACGTCTGATTTGAAGTCAGCCTCCTACAATGTCAGCACAGAAGAGCTTGGACTGGGGGAGAGAGAGAGAGAGAGAGAAGGAGCATAAGCAGTGTTTGCCTGGAATTCAGCTTTAAAGTGTATCATTATATATATATATATATATATATATATATATATATATATATATATATATATATATATATATAAAAAATAAATAATATATAATTATTTCCATTTCTACAATACAAGTCTTCTTTTTTATATATATTAATATTTTAATAAATATATCTGTGGCTTGTTGTAGTTTTTTCTTCTTTGTTAAATTTTTTAGCAATGAGAGTTTGTGACAAGACTTCACACATAAACTTTCAATTAAAATGACTTATATCTGACATTTTAAAGTATTTTGGCAAGCTTTCAAAATTTCTGCATTTTCTGGACCTCAAACTTAATTAAAAAAAAAAAAAAAAAAAAAAAAAGGTGCTGACGTCATTGTGAACCGAACAACCTCTGCAGAAGTCACTCAGCTATTTCAGCTATCCCAGGTGTACATATTTTGTATGGTGGGAAGCCGGTTCCTGGACTGGGGGAGGCGCACTGATGGAAGGAAAAACTAGCTGCATAGAAATATCAATAACTCTTTTTTTTGCCAGACTGTTCCTTTAAGGCCACCTCCCACTAGTGCTAAGGTGGTCAACTTTGTTCATGTTGGGTACCTGAAAATTTTGTCCCGAACCCGTCTTGGATCTTGCAGAACATCCTCCAGGTCTTGGCTAGTTCCAGTGTCCGGATTAAGGATAGCGTGATGTGAAATGGTCAACTATCCAATCACATGCAGCAGAATTTTAATAAATATTAAACTTTTAGATGGGGATTTCTTGTTTTGCACTCAACACAGTTCCAAGTGACCTCACACTTCAGTACATGGACCCTCGGTGCTAGGCACCCCTTGAGATAAAAAGTCGCTGTCTTCTATGACAGTTCAGATACAAGTAGAAAGATCTATGACCTGTTTGATCATGAGATGAGTACTTAAGAGGTGGTTGGGGGATGGAAACTGTCACTTAGGTACATTGGCCTCTGAAAAATGACATTGTGCCCTCAGGTGGAAGTCTGACAAGTCATAGGACTCATTAGAAGTACACAGTACAAGCGGCCAAAAATGTGGTTCATGAGGGCTCTGGCCTATCAATCACACAGGACTGGGTCAATGGAGAGTGCATGGAGATTAGAGACTGGGGACGCACTATATGACCGCCAACGTACTGCCAGCATACTGTAGTGCCAGTGCTCTGTCTATAGCAGCCATTCCCAACCAGGGTTCTGTGGAATTCTAGGGTTCCTCCAGAGGTTTCTGGGGGTTTGAGCTGTGCCGGATTGAGTTCTAATTTGTAAGGAACATTCTTCCCACTGATTACCAATGTAAGGAACATTCTTCCCACTGACCACCAATGTAAGGAACATTCTTCTCACTGATCACCAATGTAAGGAACATTCTTCTCACTGATCACCAATGTAAGGAACATTCTTCTCACTGATCACCAATGTAAGGAACATTCTTCTCACTGATCACCAATGTAAGGAACATTCTTCTCACTGATCACCAATGTAAGGAACATTCTTCTCACTGATCACCAATGTAAGGAACATTCTTCTCACTGATCACCAATGTAAGGAACATTCTTCTCACTGATCACCAATGTAAGGAACATTCTTCTCACTGATCACCAATGTAAGGAACATTCTTCCCACTGATCACCAATGTAAGGAACATTCTTCTCACTGATCACCAATATAAGGGGCATTCTTTCAACTGAATATCAGTGTATCGGACATTCAGCCCATTGACCACCAATCAAACAGGCATTCTTCCAACTGGTCACCGGTATAAGGGGTTGCTGTGGCTGATTGACTTCTAACTTGATAGAGCCTGCATAGTTCCTAGGCCAATGTCGCTTGGCAAAGCCAGTAGCATGACACCGGTTATTCATTTAGCTGTCTGACCCTCGCTGTAAGGAACATTCTTCCCACTGATCACCAATGTAAGGAACATTCTTCTCACTGGCCACCAATGTAAGGAACATTCTTCTCACTGATCACCAATGTAAGGAACATTCTTCTCACTGATCACCAATGTAAGGAACATTCTTCTCACTGATCACCAATGTAAGGAACATTCTTCTCACTGATCACCAATGTAAGGGACATTCTTCTCACTGATCACCAATGTAAGGGACATTCTTCTCACTGATCACCAATGTAAGGAACATTCTTCTCACTGATCACCAATGTAAGGAACATTCTTCTCACTGATCACCAATGTAAGGAACATTCTTCCCACTGATCATCAATGTAAGGGACATTCTTCCCACTGGTCACCAATATAGGGAACATTCTTCCCACAGGTCGTCAATGTAAGGAACATTCTTCCCACTGATCACCAATGTAAGGAACATTCTTCCCATTAACCACCAATGTAAAGGGACATTCTTCCCACTGGTCACCAATGTAAGGGACATTCTTCCCCCTGACCACCAATGTAGGGGACATTCTTCCCACTGATCACCAATGTAAGGGACATTCTTCCCATTGGTCACCAATGTAAGGAACATTCTTCCCACTGACCACCAATGTAAGGAACATTCTTCCCACTGATCACCAATGTAAGGAACATTCTTCCCACTGATCACCAATGTAAGGAACTTTCTTCCCACTGACCACCAATGTAAGGAACATTCTTCCCACTGGTCACTAATGTAAGGAACATTCTTCCCACTGACCACCAATGTAAGGAACATTCTTCCCACTGATCACCAATGTAAGGAACATTCTTCTCACTGATTACCAATGTAAGGGACATTCTTCTCACTGATCACCAATGTAAGGAACATTCTTCCCACTGACCACGAATGTAAGGGACATTCTTCTCACTGATCACCAATGTAAGGAACATTCTTCCCACTGACCACCAATGTAAGGAACATTCTTCCCACTGATCACCAATGTAAGGAGCATTCTTTCCACTGATCACCAATGTAAGGAACATTCTTCTCACTGATCACCAATGTAAGGAACATTCTTCCCACTGATCACCAATGTAAGGAACATTCTTCCCCCTAATGTGGAGGGCCACAGGTTGAGCACCCATGATCTAAACCCATAAACAAGTTTTGGCTCTAGATACACCTTAATTCTCAATATCTGTGTTAGGACCTTCCTGGACACTGATTTAGAAGGCGAGAGACTTGAATCCTCCAGCAGACGCTCCTTCCGTCCTCTCTGTCCCCCGGCATACAGCATCTCGCACAGCAAGCTCCTAATTTCTCTTTTTGCCCTCTAGCTGCGATTCTATGTTGTGCTAATTTTTTTTTTAAGGTAAACATATACTTGCCCCCAGATACTGTTGATGAGCCTGTACAACTCATTGTTTGAGTCTCATCACTGCCAGAATTTACTACCTCCAAAATTTGTATTCTTAGAAATGAAAACCGCCCTCCTTTTGTTGGCCAGACACACCTAAGAGGCCTGAGGTGTGCCTAGTCCTCCCAAACATAAATGTAGAGGCCAAGAAATGAGTGACATGGTAAAGACTGGGGGGGGGGGGGGATTGTTAAAGAGCACTGAGCCTAGAATTAACAAATTGAGCACTTTGGGCATATGGTACACATCCTAACAGACCTCAACAAAGTAATTTGGGACGTACGCTGTTTAAGAAGCTTTTTTGAGAACTACAATGTAACAAACATTGACCTTTTGGTGTTCATGTGATGTCAGTTACAGCAAACGTAGAAACTAGTTTACAAATGCATTTTTATTCAGCCCCTTATTAACACTTGGTGACTCTATTTGTTGAAAAAAAAATGTACACAACTGTTGCAAAAAAAAAAAACCACAATGTGTCTAATATGTGTATTTTCTATGGTCACCAGCTCCACCTGGAGGTAATATTGCGGTATTGGTAGTGTGGCAATTCAGGAAAATCCAGCATTATGGCCACAAGATAGAGATGATGATAATAGGAAATAAGCATATTAGACAAATTATGAGGGTGCAAATGCATTATATATATATACTGATCATTTCTTTGTCAGCGGGCAAACATACAATATCAACAGGGGATCAAATACCTTTTTCCGTGTGTGTGTGTGTGTGTATGTATCGATTATATATATGTGTGTATGTATATATATATATATATATATATATATATATATATATATATATATATATATATATATATATATATATATATATATATATATATATATATTAGTATTATTTTTCCACTTTTAATTTAAATATATATTTATAAATTATATTTTTTGTTATTCGACCCTTTGTTTAGCCCTAATAAACTCTGATCATTTCACACCCCCTTTCCCATTATCTAATAATATTCTACTAATTTTTATTTTTTTAATTTATATTTCTAATTTAATTTAACCATTGATTTAAAAAAATATTTTCCTATGATCATCAACTCCACCTAGTGGCTAAAATGCAGTGTTTTGCTAAGTGTAGCATTTCAGGAAAATACAGCCTTATGGCCACTAGAGGGAGATGATGATCGTAGGAGATAGGCATATTAGACACATCATGGGAATTAGTCTTGACAGCTGTGTGAAAGATAGCTATATGTATATATATACAGTTGTGCTCATAAGTTTACATACCCTGGCAGAATTTATGATTTCTTAGTCATTTTTCAGAGAATATGAATGATAACACAAAAACTTTTCTTTCACTCGTGGTTAGTGTTTGGCTGAAGCCATTTATTATCAATCATCTGTGTTTACTCTTTTTAACTCATAAAGACAACAGAAACTACCCAATTGACCCTGATCAAAAGTTTACATACCCCAGTTCTTAATACCATGTATAGCCCCCTTTAACATCAATGACAACTTGAAGTCTTTTGTGGTATTTGTGGATGAGGCTCTTTATCTTCTCAGATGGTAAAGATGCCCATTCCTCTTGGCAAAAAGCCTCCAGCTCCTGTAAATACTTGGGCTGTCTTGCATGAACGGCACGTTTGAGATCTCCCCAGAGTGGCTCAATGATATTGAGGTCAGGAGACTGAGATGGCCACTCCAGAACTTTCACTTTATTCTGCTGTAGCCAATGACAGGTGGACTTGGCTTTGTGTTTTGGATCATTGTCATGTTGGAATGTCCAAGTACGTCCCTTGGGCACCTTCCTGGCTGATGAATGCAAAATGTTCTTTCAGTATTTTTTGATAACATACTGCATTCATCTTGCCATCAATTGTGACCAAATTTCCTGTGCCTTTGTAGCTCACACATCCCCAAAACATCAGCGATCCACCTTCGTGTTTCACAGTAGGAATGGTGAACCTTTCATCATAGGCCTTGTTGACTCCTCTCCAAATGTAGTGTTTGTGGTTGTGGCCAAGAAGCTCAATTTTGGTCTCATCGCTCCAAATGACTTTGTGCCAGACGGTTTGAAGCTTGTCTCTGTGCTGTTTGGCGTATTGTAAGTGGGATACATTGTGGCATTTACGTAGTAATGGCTTTCTTCTGGCGACTCGACCATGCAGCCCATCTTTCTTCAAGTGCCTCCTTATTGTGCATCTTGAATCAGCCACACCACATGTTTTCAGAGAGTCCTGTATTTCACCTGAAGTTATTTGTGGGTTTTTCTTTTGCATCCCGAACAATTTTCCTGGCAGTTGTGGCTGAAATTTTAGTTGGTCTACCTGACCGTGGTTTGGTTTCAACAGAACCCCCTCATTTTCCACTTCTTGATTAGAGTTTGAACACTGCTGATTGGCATTCTCAGTTCCTTGAATCTCTTTTTATATCCCTTTCCTGTTTCATACAGTTCCACTACCTTTTCCCGCAGATCCTTTTGACAATTCTTTTGCTTTCCCCATGACTCAGAATCCAGAAACGTCAGTGCAGCACTGGATGAAAGATGCAAGGGTCTGTCAGGAGTCCAGAAACTCATTGACCTTTTATACACACACACTAATTACAAGCAAACAGATCACAGGTGAGGATGGTTACCTTTTAATAGCCATTCAAACCCCTTTGTGTCAACTTGTGTGCATGTTATCAGTCCAAAATCACCAGGGTATGTAAACTTTTGATCAGGGTCATTTGGGTAGTTTGTATTGTCATTATAATTTAAAAAGAGTAAACATAGTTGATTGATAATAAATGTCTTCAGCCAAACACTAACCATGAGTGACAGAAAAGTTTGTGTGTTATCTATCATTCATATTCTGCCAGGGTATGTAAACTTATGAACACAACTATATGTGTGTGTGTGTGTATAATATATATATATATATATATATATATATATATAAAATTTAAATATGTATTTATAAATGTATATATTTATTATTTTTTATTATTTAAATATATATTTATAAATGTATATATTTATTATTTTTTATTATTTAAATATATATTTATAAATGTATATATTTTTTTAAATTGACTCTTTGGTTAGCCCTAAAAATTCCCTAATATACTATTTCACACCCCTTTTTCCCTTAGCTAGTATTATTCTGCTGATTTTTTTATATATATATCATTTAGATTTTTATTTAATTTTTTTATCTATTTATATCAAAAATATTTTTTTCATTTTCATTTTTTTTTTGTAGTGTTGCATTAAAAATTATGCATGAACATAAAAAGTTTAATTTCCTTTGTAAATAAATGTTACTGTTCCCTCGATTTCTGCTATGCTCCTGTCATCAGGATCCTTTGCCCTAAGTGCCGGTTCATACTAGACGCGGCACGACTTGCAGGTCGCCTCACCGAGGCGACCTGCACACGACTGCTGGGGCGACTTGCAAGACGACTTCTGTATAGAAGTCTATGCAAGTCACCCCCAAAGTAGTACAGGAACCTTTCTTCTAAGTCGGAGCAACTTGCGTCGCTCTGATTAGAACGGTTCCATTGTACAGAACGGGAGGCGACTTGTCAGGCGGCTAGGTCGCCTGACAAGTCGCCCCCGTGTGAACCGGCTCTTAGAGTGCCCAAAACTCCTTGATTTAGCCAATGGTGCTTTGCCACCCTGAAATGGTCATCGACCAGTCAGAGGGTTCCACTACTAAAAGAGTCTCTGATTATAACCTGGAAAAACAAAAATCTCTGGAAACCACGCGGTCAGAAACAACCATGTTATAGATTTGATAAACCTGAATACGACAAGGCCCAATGTTGTATTCAACAACAAGCGCTTAAGGAAATGAGTTGTAGGCAGAGTAAATATAAATAACCCAAAATTAATGGAAATAGCAGCCGCCTAAAATGATACCTCTAAAACTAGAAATAACACTGCTGAAATATAAATAAAAGCCTAAACAAGCTAATGACAGAGCTAATAAAATGATTGATCATGAACAGAGCAATCTAAAGAAATATAAATATATAACTTGTAATTAATAAAGTCCGTGTACACTTTATATTGCTAGCGTAGATGATTCTAAATGAGTCCTTTAAACAGCCTATGAAGTGTAGTCATCAAGGATAGCTGCATTCATTTTATGCTGTATTTCACATCACACGTGCTCAGAAGAAAGAGGGAGAGGTGTGCAAAAAAAAACCCTCTTGTAGAAACTCTTACCAGATCCAAACTTGATTTTGGCATGTAATCATAGACCATGGGAATCACCGCCAATGTTCTCCCTCAGTGGACGATCAGCTAACAAATGGTTCAGTGTTTCAAACCAAAACAGAAAAGAGGGGCAAACATAGCGTTTCTAAAATTTTATTAAATGATAAAAAAAGGAAAGGAAGGGAATACCCCCCTTCAGGGTGTACACTTACAAGATTAAAAAATTAGACAAGCGATGTTCACAATATACATCAGGCTAACAGCGTCTCCTGCTGCTTACGATAGGAGCCTTCTGACTCTCCTTGGATAACCTGGTGTGTGTACATCGTGTAGCTCCACGCTGACACGTTTCGTCACTGATGACATAATCAGAGGGTCTTCTCTGATGATGTCACGAGTGACGAAACTCGTCACTCATGAATGGGCAAAAATGTCCCTCTCTAGATGTGCAAAGCTGGTAGAGACATCCCCAAAAAGACTTGCAGCTGTAATTGCAGAGAAAGGGGGTTCTACAAAGTATTGACTCAGGGGGGCGCCATAAAAATGTGGAAAACCATTTATCATTTTCCTTCCACTTCACGATTATGTGCCACTTTGTGTTGGTCTCTCACATAAAATCCCAATAAAATACATTTATGTTTTTGGTTGTAACATGACAAAATGTGGAAAATGTCAAGGGGTATGAATTCTTTTTCAAGGCACTGTATTTCTTTAGTCCAGATCCTGCCCAAACCTGTAATTTTGCCTTGGATACACTGGCAGGAAAGCTTACAATGCCCATCATATTTTGGCCAACTATGACACTGAAGCTTTGCTTGCGGCAAGAAAGTGTCTGTCAGCCCGCTAGTCAGTGCAGACTGCGGTATTCGAGCCAAAAGCAGAACCACCCAAATTCACCTGTTTTGTAGCAGCTGGGAGCTACATTATAACATTATTATTATTATTATTATTATTATTATTATTAGGCTTCTGGAGCCCGAACTTGATATCCTTCAGGCTTATGGATGGATTTTTATCAAGACTGGACTCCATCCACTCAACCTGTCTGAAAATTTGCATTCTTGTTCTAAATTCCACTCCCGGAGCTTGCGATCTAATGAGCAGCTAATAATTGGCTTTCCCGAAGAAGAAAGCATCTTTAAGCCTCTTTTATTTGCATTCAGACATCACAACAAGACAAATTAGCTTGGAGGTGAAAGGAGTTTTTTGGGTGACATTTGTAAAGCTCGTTGTTTTTACCAAGTCTGAAAATCCAAAACTTTGCCAAGGAATTCAAGCGTGCCGTAATCCAAGTGTATTATATTCCCGGGCTGAGCGATGGAGCTTTACACCCTCTCGTTTTAATGAGATATATGCAGATTTCTGGGGCTTTTTTAAGGAGCCCGTTAAATCCCCATTATATTTAAATTCTCACATTTTACCAATGACGCCTTTGACCCTCGGATATAATCGATGCATTCGTGGTGAAAGGAGGACGTCTTTTTAGGGGATTTCACCAGCGCACAAAGCCGCCGCAACAGTGTTAGTGTAATGACAGGACACGGGACTTCCTGCTTTAAAGGTTATGCAAACCCGAACAACGAACTTCATTTATGTGCTCCCTTTTGGCCCTTTTAAATATGCCGTTGAATGTGTTCTGTTATATCGGTTTGATACGTGCAAAAAATTCCCCTTTTTGATTTTGGCAGAAATCCAGATCTGTCCTGCGTACTCTGCAGTCTTATCTCAAACAATGTTGATAAGGAGCGCTTTAGGACTACAGAACCCCTCCTCGTTCTTTAGCGCTATCCTAGGGTGACAATGCTACTGCTCCATAGATACAGGACAGCTAGTGATTTGTTGTCACCCTAAGCCAGCCATTCTCAACTGGGATTCCTCCAGAGGTTGCTATGGGTTACTTGAGCTGTCACTGATTAACCTTCCATCTGATGGTACCTACCTAGATAGTTCGGGGTCCAATGCCAATTGGCAGAGCCATCAGGATGTTACCAGTGATCTTCTTAACTGACTGTAAGCCTGGTATTCTTCACTGAAAGGGGAGCTTTCTTCCCACTGGCCACCAATGTAAGGGACATTCTTCCCACTAGACACCAATGGAAGGAACATTCTTCTCACTGATCACCAATGTAAGGAACATTCTTCCCACTGACCGCCAATGTAGAAAGCTTCTTTCCCACTGGCCACCAATGGAAGGGACATTTTTCCCACTGGCCACAAATCGAAGGGGCATTCTTCCCACTGATCACCAATGTAAGGGCCATGCCTCCCACTGACCACCAATGTAAGGGCCATGCCTCCCACTGACCACCAATATAAGGACATTCTTCCCACTGACCACCATTGTAGGAAGCATTTTCCCACTGGCCACCAAGGGAAGGGACATTTTGCCACTGGCCACAAATGGAAGGAGCATTCTTCCCACTGACTGCCAATGTAAAGGCCATGCTTCCCAATGACCACCAATGGAGGGAACATTCTTCCCACTGGCAACCAATATGAGGGACATTATTCCCACTGGCCACCAATGCAAGGGACATTCTTCCCACTGGCCACCAATGTAAGGGGCATTCTTCCCACTGGTCATGGTCACCAATGTAAGGAGCATTCTTCCCACTGGCCACTAATGGAATAGACTTTCTTCCCACTGACCACCAATGTAGAAGGCATTCTTCCCACTGACCACCAGTGTAAGGGACATTCTTTCCACTGGCCACCAATGTAAGAGACATTTTTTCCCATTGGCCACAAATGGAAGGGAATTCTTCCCACTGGCCACCAATGTAAGGGACATTCTTTCCACTGGCCACCAATATAAGGGACAATCTTCCCACTGGCCACCAATGTAAGGGACATTCTTCCTACTGAACCCTTAGTACTATAGTTTATGCCAGGACTTCCAGAAAACCTGACACTATTTCCAGTGGTGCTCACATAATCCCTGACAGAACTTCCAGAATCTCTGCCAGTGATTCCAATGGTGAAACCACAGCTCGCAGTGGGGAAAGCAGACATTTGACACACCTTTTAAGTGTCAGATTTGGAAGACTCTTCACCTGGTGTAGTTATGGCAACACCCCCTGGCAGATCCCACAGGCTCCTCTGAAGCATGGAGTCATCAGCTGGTCTTCTCCAGAGCTCCTAATAGTGAAGAAGGACTAGGAGCCCTAGTACTGAGGGTCTTTGTCTGGGCTAGTACCAGGACCTGGCCCTCGGAATAGCCCCACCAAAAGGTAAGTGAGGACTGGGATGCTACAGTGTGGACAATGTACACAAAACATTGGGCAAAGGACTTGGAAAATTCAAGCAGTGCTGGTTTTGGGTAAGCAGCGGCAAGAGATTAGTCAGGTCAGTCTGATTCAGCAATGAAATAGCTAGTGGTGTAGTATAGATTCCTTGTACAAAACGATAGAGACACAGCACCAGCCGCTTCCAAGGTTGATTCTTAAATACCCCTCTGGGTCAGAGGACATGCCCAGCATCATTTCAGGGAGCACTGACGTTCCAGCAAGCACCTTTGGAGGTACTGGAAGAGATTCTGTGAGTGCCATTGGAAGTTCTAGCACGGGTTCTTCAAGCACCATTGGAGGTGCTGAAAGAGATTCTACGAGTTTCTTTGGAAGTTCAGGCAGGAATTCTGCAAGCACCATTTGAGGTACTGAAGGAGATTCTACAAGCGCAATTGGAAGTTCTGGCAGGGATTCTTCAAGCACCATTGGAGGATCTGGAAAAAGATTCTACAAGTGCCATTGGAAGTTCTGGCACGGAATATTCAGGCACCATTGGAGTTTCTGGAAAAAGATTCTACAAGTGCCATTGGAAGTTCTGGCACAGATTCTTCAAACACCATTGGAGGTTCTGGAAGAGATTCTACAAGTACCATTGGAAGTTCTGGCACAGAGTATTTAAGCACCATTGGAGGTTCTGGAAACATTCTACAAATTCCATTGGAAGTTTTGGCACGGCATATTCAAGCAAGCACCATTGGAGGTTCTGGAAAAAGATTCTACAAGTGCCATTGGAAGTTCTGGTACGGATTCTTTAAGCACCATTGGAGGTTCTGGAAGAGATTGTGCAAGTGGTAATGGACACCATGACGAGGATTCTGGAAGTACCGGCAAATGTCCTGGTGGACCTGGAGATCCCAATAGTCATGGAAATGCAGAGCTGGGAGGTGTAGGAGCGTGTCATGGAAAGGCAAAGATGGGTATTGAGACATTGTCCCAACACCAAGAGAGCCAAAATCACCACCCACCAAGCAAGTAATTATATAACTCATTATTTTTCTGGGGAATTTCATCAGTCACTTTAAGTAAAAGTGTCTTTTTTTTTTTTCTTTTTCCCGTTTTTGTTCCATAATAAGAACCAAATAATGATTTCCAGTTAAGGCACATTGTAGCGATATTAACATGAAACGTCATGAAATGGCTTTTGTTCTGCTCTTTGCTGGGACCTCTTGTTTTGTTTTGCCTGGAGCTGTTCTCAGCAGGGCACGTGACGTGAGTGATTTCTTTTTTCATTTAAAGGGTTTTAACCATGGACCCCTCACATCAAACAATGCATTGGGAAGACCAAGAGCCTGCTCTACATTTGTCGACAACATCTGAATTGTGCTCGAAGAAAACTGGAGCGAAACACGTTTTTTTTTTTTTTTTGTTTTTTTTTTCCAGTGGAATAAAGCAGCTCAGCAATTTATGACGCGGCGTTAATGGCTCTGTCGCAACAGGACTTGGGTTTTTCAAATGTCTTGTGCGTCGCAGTGCCGCGTTGGCTTTTTTTGTGCTTTGTGTCAACAAAAATGATCCCCCAATTAATATCAGATGTAATGGTTTTTAAGTTGTCCGCGTTGGTTTATTTGAAACACGCTTTATTGTTCATTGTTTTAATATACAAGATCGTAAGCGCTCGCGTTTGATCATTGGTGATGATGCCTATCCATGATTTAAATTTATGGTTTTATTTTAATTAAATGCTGCAGTATACAGGTTACAATGAGCATTGTGTGTGTGTGTGTGTGTGTGTGTGTGTGCGCACCCTCATTTTAATTTCCATTTTTTAATTTTTTCAAGCCGCTTTTTTAACGCAATTAAGTGACTCATCCTGTACCTTTTTTTAGGCAGGTCAGCGATGGCAGCTCCTATGTGATTCCCCTGACAGGTCCTCTTTAAGTCTTAGCAGGGCTTTACTGGAAATCCATCATTTTCCCCGGAAACCAGACTTCATAACCAGCATCCAGGAAGATAGCCGCATGGTGCCCTTATGTCTCAACAGGGAGTGATGGATGGGATGTCTCCTTGGTAATTGCCACCCCACAGAGATCTGGGGTTGCTCTAATGTGATGGAGAATTCAGTCTCCCCCTCCGGTGTTGGGCAAGGCAGGAGGACTCCGGACCCCGTCATGGTCTAATTCAAGCGACAGGGTGTCTCACTGTGGCTTGTAATCCCATTAGGGATCAGTGTCTTTACAATGCTGGCTGTCTATTAGAGGCTAATATTGGCACCTTCTCATTTTTTCCTCTTGATGATGCTATGAGGGCAACCAGAATGAAACCACTAAGGGATGGCCATTATAATGAAGGAGCAAAGAACGGGGTATTTTTCCCTAGGCTCATTAGTAAACGGTAAAGGAAAAGTTTTATTTTGGTGCGCTGGTTGAAAAATATCAGCGCTAATTAATTTTAACTGATATCCTATGATACGGCCTTTCCTAACCTTTTTTACCCTTGCGGGCCTTGCCAAATCTGGCCCTCCAGGCCATTTCATGTGGCCCCTCGCACCTCTCCTACAGCTGCGGCAAGCTCCTCATTGTTGCCCCAAACCTTTTCTCAGCAGTCAGCAGCACAGAGGAGGACAGAACTCCTCCTCCAGATCCTGCACTTCTCCATGCAGCCACAGAGTGGCTCGTATCTGCCCCCCCCATCTTAGTCAGCAGCAGAGAGGAAGACAGAACTTCTCCTACAGATCCTGCGCCTCTCTGTAAAGCTGCAGCACCCCTTTGTCTCCCCCTCACCCAGGTCTCAGTATTTAGCAGACTCCGGCAGCTGACACCAGCCATGCTCTGGTCCTCCTCCAGACTCTGCACTTTCTGCTTAACAGCACCACCACCAGCTTCATCCCGGAAGCAGCACAAAGTAAGGGGGTGCACTGTGATGTGAGGGACTCTTGACTTCTGATGGTGGGGGGGTGGGGCCCTTGGCATCTGATGTAGGGGGGGGTGGGGTTCTCTAAGCATCTAGTCTTACAAAAGATACAACCGGCCCTTTGAGGGCAACCATAATGCTGATGCGGCCCACTATGGAATTAAGTTTGATACCCCTGCCCTTGAGGAACCCTTGAAATGGTTTTCAGGTCTTGGAGAATCCCTGCTAACTCCAATTCATCGGTGATCAGTGGGAAGATACCCCCATTTAGGCAAGCCTTGCATGGTTTGAATCTCGGCCGGTTCAGCAGGAACTGGCCCAGATTTGAACCATGTATGGGCAGGCTGAATGTACCAAGTTGATCGATTGATTGTATTAACTTAGGTACAACCGGACCTGCCTGATTTTGCATGCGATTATGACTAGCAGCTGCTATAGCCGCTAGCATTAATCGGTGTTGTCTCCCGGCACGATAATACAATGGCTCCGCGAGAGGGATAACCCTGATTCCACTGACTCTGTTGATGGGGGAATCAAGCAAATTTCTTTCCTGTTCTCCTATGCCATCTTCCAGAGCCCAAACCCAGCCACCAGCTATTCAATGGAGGGAGACAAGAGTAGTAGCTGGCAGCTTGTATTGTCATCAATGATGGCACGCTTGAGACTAGCACCATTGTTTAAAAAGAAAACACAAGCCCACCACAACACAGCTACTACTGTAGTCTCTCTCCCAGGAACAGCAGTCCAACAGGTCTGGACCCAGTTGTCAAGGATGCCATGCTGGAGACGAGCACCATTATACGAACTAAAAAACACAAGCGCACCACAACACACCAAAGCTACTACTGTAGTCTCTCTTCCAAGAACAGCAGTCAGACAAGTCTGGGCCCAGTAATCAATAACGCCACGCTGGAGATGAGCACCAATGTCCTAAAAAAACACAAGCCCACCACAACACACTCCAGCTACTACTGTAGTCTTTCTCCGAAGAACAGCAGGCAGACAGGTTTGGGCCCAGTTGTCCAAGAGAGACTACAGTATTAGGATACCAAGATATAAGTATGCACATGGCTCTTGTATGTAGGCAATATTTATTCAGCTAGGACTTCTTCTCTTAAGAATTACTAAGTACTACGCAAGAAGAACTATACCCCCCCATGTTTTGTTTTGTTTTTTTATCCCTCTTTCCTGGATTGTCCACAAAAAAACATAGGCACACACCCAGCTAATCCAGTGTTGTTCTGCAGGGATCCGCTACTCTGCCATGGCTCACCTGGTCCCATGCCTCCATCTTCTTCTCTGAGGTTCTCAAGAGTGGGCTGTCTCTCTTTTGGGTTCTTGCAGCCCTGCCTGCTGATGATGCGGCGCATGCTCTGTAGTATCCTAAGGCTCCCAGGATGCTTGATGCATCTCAGAAGGCTGCTGGCAAATGAACAAATCATTTTCCTACAGATATATATCCCAAAATAGATAGATACACTATATTAATGGCACCCCAGTTTTCATCCATAGGGTTCAATATTGAGTTGGCCCACCCTTTGCAGCTATAACAGCTTCAACTTCTCTGGCAAGGCCATCCACAAGGTTTAGAAGTGATGTTGGACGAGAAGGCCTGGCTTGCATTCTCCCCCTTAATTCATCCCAAAAGTGTTCTATCGGGTTGAGGCCAGTCAAGTTCCTCCACCCCAAACTCGCTCATTCATGTCTTTATGGATCTTGCTTTGTGCGCTGGTCCAAATCATTAGGTGGAGGGGGGATAATGGTGTGGGGTTGTTTTTCAGGGGTTGGGCTTGTCCCCTTAGTTCCAGTGAAGGGAACTCTTAAGGTGTCAGCATACCAAGACATTTTGGACAATTTCACGCTCCCAACTTTGTGGGAACAGTTTGGGGATGGCCCCTTCCTGTTCCAACATGACTGCCCACCAGTGCACAAAGCAAGGTCTATAAAGACATGGATGAGCGAGTTTGGGGTGGAGGAACTTGACTGGCCTTCAGAGTCCTGACCTCAACCCGATAGAACACCTTTGGGATGAATTCAAGCGGAGACTGCGAGCCAGGCCTTCTCGTCCAACATCAGTGCCTGACCTCACAAATGTGCTTCTGGAAGAATGGTCAAACATTCCCATAGACACACTCCTAAACCTTGTGGATGGCCTTCCAAGAAGAGTTGAATCTGTTATAGCTGCAAAGGGCGGGGCCAACTCAATATTGAACCCTACGGACTAAGACTGGGATGCCATTACAGTTCATGTGCGTGTAAAGGCAGGCGTCCCAACACTTTTGGTAATATAGTATGGATAGTTAGATAAAATGGATATATGGATAAATAGTTGGATAGATGGATGCATAGATAGATGGATATTGGATAGATGGATAGATGGATAGTTGGATAGATAGTTGGATAGATGAATGGATAGATGTATACTAGATGGATATTGGATAGATGGATAGTTGGATAGATGGATGGATAGATTTATACTAGATGAATATTGGATAGTTGGATAGATGGATAGATAGTTGGATAGATGGATATTGGATAGTTGGATAGATGGATACTAGATGGATAGATGGACAGTTAGATAGATGGATAGTTGTATAGATGGATAGTTGTATAGATGGATAGTTGTATAGATGGATAGTTGGATAGATGGATAGTTGGATAGATGGATAGTTGGATAGATGAATAGATGGGTAAATGGATAGATGGATACTAGATGGATGAATAGATGGATAGATAGATACTAGATGGATATTTGGATAGTTGGATAGATGGGTAAATGGATGGATAGATGGGTAGATGGATACTAGATGGATAGTTGGATAGATGGATGATAGATGGATGGATAGATTGATACTAGATGGATAGCTGGATAGGTGGCTAAATGGACAGATGGCTAATAGATGGATAGATGGGTAAATAATGGATGGATGGATAGATGAATAGATGGATAGTTTGATAGATGGATACTAGATGGATAAATAGATGGATGGATAGATAGATACTACATGGGTAGATGGATACTAGATGGATAAATGGATAGTTGGATAGATGGATACTAGATGGATAGTTGGATATTAAGATAAGATAGAATGAGATTTGTGAGAGAGATGGGGTGGGTAGGAGCAGAATGACTGAAAGTGTGTGGGGAGGGTGAAGGTCGTCTTTAAGGCATGCTAAAATGACATACAATAGCATAGGGTGAGAGGCCATGTTGGCATGCCTTAAGCACTATTTAGCCCTTCTTAAGTGACATTGCAGGTTGATGAATCAGGCCCATTGAGTACTTCCCGATAACATGAATGTGGGATGTTTTATAGCCACAGCTCTCCTTTTCTTCTTCTACTGTCTCTCCTCTGCTCAGGAAAAGACCGAAACCGAAGCCAAAACTTTTCAGAAAGCAATGCAAAGATTGCATTAAAAAAATAACCTTTTGACAATGACTCAAAATAAAAGGAAACACAAATTGTATCTCTTTTTTTAATTTTGTGCTTTGATTTTGACTTCTATATTAGAAAAAGCCTGGCGTGCATGTCCAACGCTTTTGTGTACGCTCCATTCCTTCCCTCCGCCGACTCCATGTCAAGCTGTGAAATGAAAGTACCGATCATCAGATAGCAGTTTATTGTATGGAAGCGATTTATGGTCGGCAGTCACTCAGCCGGTCAGAAAAAAGGGGACATTTCCTAAACATTTGCTTAATGTGTCAACCCCGGAACAAACAAGACCCTCCGAATTTGTATACAGAATTAGCAACTGTATCAACTCTGAGACGTTAATGTATCTTTGCAGCTCCCAATAACAAATAAAGCTTTCTTCTCTGTAATTGGCATTGGCTGTGCAATGTGGCCCAGATGAACTCCGGCTAAAACTTTTGTTAGCGTTGTTTGGAGCAGGAAAAGGGTTTTTAAAGTGGAACTCTATGATTGTACTAGCTCCTCCCAAAAAAAAAAATCTAGAGAAAGGTCCTGTATTTTACAAGCACAAAACTGACTTACATCTCCATATTTTATTTACTGTACTAAACAAAGAGATTTGTAGATTAGGCACTAGAGGGAGCTCTCTCATTTACTCAGTCTCATTCAACCTCCCTGCTTGATGGCTGTTGAGATAAGATATGGGACACCCAGGGAGAGTATGGTTTTCAATGAGCAGTGTCTGCACTGGAGATTTCATCTCACTTCCTGTTCCGCCCCTGCGTTAGAAAATGAGGGGAAATCTTCTCAACGAGGCTTTAGGAAATCAGCAATCTTCTGAGGTTTTAACCCTCTCCCCCTTCTATCCAAAGTCTAAAAAAAGGCTTGGCTGGATAGTTATTTAGAAATATAATGATGGTTAAATATTAATAATTATCATAATAAAAAAATAAAAATAATGAATAAGAATAATAATTACAATTCTTATAATTAGTAGCAGTAGTAGTAATATTATTATTAGAAGATGATGATAATTTTAAAATATTATTATATGCTGATGATGAATATTTTAAAATATTTTAAAATATTTATTAATAATAATGACTGTTAATTACCATTATTAATAAATATTTTTAAATAATAATAAAACATATTGTTATCATTTAAAAATAGCAATAATGATGATTTAATGATTAAAAATTAATAATAATACTATAATAAACAACAACAATAGAAATAATTTTTAACAATGATGATTATTATGACCATCATCATCATTCATAATAAGCATCATTATTAATAATGTTATATAATTTCTTCTTATCATATAAAAATATGAATAATAATAACGATTAATAATGTTGAGATAAGATATGGGACACCCAGGCAGTGTATGGTTTTCAATGAGCAGTGTCTGCACTGGATATTTTCTCTCACTTCCTGTTTCAGTGACAACGTTGCCCCTGGGATAGAAAATGAGGGGAAATCTTCTCAACAGGGCATTGGGCATCAGCAAACTTCTGAGGTCTAAACCCTCTCCCCTTCTATCCAAGTATCCTAGTCTAAAAAAAGGCGTGGCTGGATAGTTAGAAATATAATGATGGTTAAATATTAATAATTATCATCATAAAAAAAAATAAAAATAATGAATAAGAATAATAATTACAATTCTTATAATTAGTAGCAGAAGTAGTAATATTAGATGATGATGATCATTTGTAAAATATTATTATATGATGAATATTTTAAAATATTTATTAATAATAATGATTGTTATTAATTACCATTATTAATAAATATTTTAAAATAATAATAAACATGATTGTTATTTAAAAATATCAATAATGATGATTTAATGATTACAAATACTATAATACTATAGTAATAATAATAAAAAATAAACAACAACAATAGAAATAATGTTTAACAATAATGATTATTATTAATAATATCATCATCATTATTCATAATAAGCATCATTATTCATAATAATGTTACATAATAATTTCTTATTATTACATAAAAGTATGAATAACGATTAATAGCTGTTGAGATATTAATAATGTTACATAATTTCTTCTTATTCTATAAAAATATGAATAATAACGATTAATAGCTGTTGAGATAAGATATGGGACACCCGGGGAGTGTATGGTTTTCAATGAGCAGTGTCTGCACTGGAGATTTTCCCTCACTTCCTGTTTCGGTGACAACGTTGCCCCTGGGATAGAAAATGAGGGGAATGCTTCTCAACAAGGCTTTAGGCATCACCAAACTTCTGCGGTCTTTAACCCTCTCCCCGTCTATCCAGAGTCTAAAAAAGGCGTGGCTGGATAGTTAGTTAGAAATATAATGATGGTTAACAATGAATAATTATCATAATAAAAAAATAAAAATAATAAGAATAATTAGAATTCTTATAATTAGTAGCAGTACTAGCATTATTATTATTCGATGATTGTTTTAAAATATTTATTAATAATAATGATTGTTATTAATTACCATTATTAATAAATATTTAAAAATAATGATACAAATTATTATTTAAAAATATCAATCATGATGATTTCATGACTACAAATTAATACTGTAATAATAATAATAATAATACTAATAATAATCAACAATAGAAATCATGTTTAACAATGATGATTATTATCATCATCATTCATAAAAAGCATCATTATTAACAATGTTACATAATAATTTCTTCTTCTTATATAAAAATATGAATAATAATAACGATTAATAATGTTGAGATAAGATATGGGACACCCGGGGAGTGTATGGTTTTCAATGAGCAGTGTCTGCACTAGAGATTTATTCTCACTTCCTGTTTCGGTGACAACGTTGCCCCTGGGATAGAAAATGAGGAGAAATCTCCTCAACAGGGCTTTAGGCATCAGCAAACTTCTGAGGACTTAACCCTCTCCCCTTCTATCCAAAGTCTAAAAAAGGCTTGGATGGATAGTTAGTTAGAAATATAATGATGGTTAAATATGAATAATTATCATAATAAAAAAATAAAAATAATAAATAAGAATAATAATTAGAATTCTTATAATTAGTAGCAGTAGTACTAATATTAATATTAGATGATGATGATTGTTTTAAAATATTTATTAATAATAATGGTTGTTAATAATTACCATTATTAATAAATATTTTTAAAATTATAATAAAAATTATTATTATTATTTAAAAATATTAATAATGATGATTTAATGATTAAAGATGAATACTATAATAATAAATAAACAACAATAAAAATAATGTTTAGCGATGATGATGATTATTATCATATATATATATATAACTATCAATAGTTTTTTTTATTTATTTATTTCAGGTACTTGTATAGCGTCGTCAATTTACGCAGCGCTTTACAGATACATTGTACATTTCACATCAGTCCCTGCCCCCAAGGAGCTTACAATCTAAGGTCCCTAACTCACATTCATTTATACACATACTAGAGCCAATTTAGACAGGATCCAGTAAACCTACCAGCATGTCTTTGTAGTGTGGGAGGAAACCGGAGTACCCGGAGGAAACCCACACAGGCACAGGGAGAACATGCAAACTCCAGGCAGATAGTGTCGTGGTTGGGATTTGAACTGGCAACCCTATTTACTGCTAGGCGAAAGTTCTATCCACTACACCACTGTGTAAACAATGATTAATAATAATAGTAACAAAACGAAAAATTATTAGCAACAATAATAGGACTGATTATTGATGGTGATGATTATTAAAAATAAGAATAATTTTTCTTATTTTCAACTTATTATCATCATCATCATCATCATCATCAATAATTATTTATATTATTGTGGCTAAAATTATTTTTATTTTTTATTATTATTACTATTGTTAATCATTATTATTATTATTATTATTATTATTATTATTATTATTATTATTATTATTATTATTATTATTATTTTTAAATAATAATAATAATACATTATTATTTAACATCATTATTAATAATCATCATTGTTAAATATTATTTCTAATATTGTTGTTGTTTATTTTTAATTAATATTATTTTAACCAATACCGAAGGCCTTGATATACACAAGGACCAGCTGCAGGAAAGATTATACAGTGGGGAAGGAAAGTTTTTTTTTTCTTTCCTCATTAATGTATACACAGCACCCCATATTGTACACACAGCCCCCCATATTGTACACACAGCACCCCATATTGTACACACAACACCCCATATTGTACACACAGCACCCCATATTGTACACACAGCCCCCCATATTGTACACACAGCACCCCATATTGTACACACAGCACCCCATATTGTACACACAACACCCCATATTGTACACACAGCACCCCATATTGTACACACAACACCCCATATTGTACACACAGCCCCCCATATTGTACACACAGCACCCCATATTGTACACACAGCACCCCATATTGTACACACAGCACCCCATATTGTACACACAACACCCCATATTGTACACAGCACCCCATATTGACAGAAAAACACAGAATTGTTGACATTTTTGCAGATTTATTAAAAAAGAAAAACTGAAATATCACATGGTCCTAAGTATTCAGACCCTTTGCTGTGACACTCATATATTTAACTCAGGTGCTGTCCATTTCTTCTGATCATCCTTGAGATGGTTCTACACCTTCATTTGAGTCCAGCTGTGTTTGATTATACTGATTGGACTTGATTAGGAAAGCCACACACCTGTCTATATAAGACCTTACAGCTCACAGTGCATGTCAGAGCAAATGAGAATCATGAGGTCAAAGGAACTGCCTGAAGAGCTCAGAGACAGAATTGTGGCAAGGCACAGATCTGGCCAAGGTTACAAAACAATTTCTGCTGCACTTAAAGTTCCTAAGAGCACAGTGGCCTCCATAATCCTTAAATGGAAGACGTTTGGGACGACCAGAACCCTTCCTAGAGCTGGCTGTCCGGCCAAACTGAGCTATCGGGGGAGAAGAGCCTTGGTGAGAGAGGTAAAGAAGAACCCAAAGATCACTGTGGCTGAGCTCCAGAGATGCAGTCAGGAGATGGGAGAAAGTTGTAGAAAGTCAACCATCACTGCAGCCCTCCACCAGTTGGGGCTTTATGGCAGAGTGGCCCGACGGAAGCCTCTCCTCAGTGCAAGACACATGAAAGCCTGCATGGAGTTTGCTAAAAAAACACCTGAAGGACCCCAAGATGGTGAGAAATAAGATTCTCTGGTCTGATGAGACCAAGATAGAACTTTTTGGCCTTAATTCTAAGCGGTATGTGTGGAGAAAACCAACCACTGCTCATCACCTGTCCAATACAGTCCCAACAGTGAAGCATGGTGGTGGCAGCATCATGCTGTGGGGGTGTTTTTCAGCTGCAGGGACAGGACGACTGGTTGCAATCGAGGGAAAGATGAATGCGGCCAAGTACAGGGATATCCTGGACGAAAACCTTCTCCAGAGTGCTCAGGACCTCAGACTGGGCCGAAGGTTTACCTCCCAACAAGACAATGACCCTAAGCACACAGCTAAAATAACGAAGGAGTGGCTTCACAACAACTCCGTGACTGTTCTTGAATGGCCCATCCAGAGCCCTGACTTAAACCCAATTGAGCATCTCTGGAGAGACCTAAAAATGGCCGTCCACCAACGTTTACCATCCCCCCTGACAGAACTGGAGAGGATCTGCAAGGAGGAATGGCAGAGGATCCCCAAATCCAGGTGTGAAAAACTTGTTGCATCTTTCCCAAAAAGACTCATCAAAAGGGGCTTCTACTCAATACTGAGCAAAGGGTCTGAATACTTAGGACCATGTGATATTTCAGTTTTTCTTTTTTAATAAATCTGCAAAAATGTCAACAATTCTGTCAATATGGGGTGCTGTGTGTACAATATGGGGTGCTGTGTGTACAATATGGGGGGCTGTGTGTACAATATGGGGTGCTGTGTGTACAATATGGGGTGCTGTGTGTACAATATGAGGTGCTGTGTGTACAATATGGGGTGCTGTGTGTACAATATGGGGTGCTGTGTGTACAATATGGGGGGCTGTGTGTACAATATGGGGTGCTGTGTGTACAATATGGGGGGCTGTGTGTACAATATGGGGGCTGTGTGTACAATATGGGGCGCTGTGTGTACAATATGGGGTGCTGTGTACAATATGGGGGGCTGTGTGTATAATATGGGGGGCTGTGTGTACAATATGGGGTGCTGTGTGTACAATATGGGGTGCTGTGTGTACAATATGGGGGGCTGTGTGTACAATATGGGGGGCTGTGAGTACAATATGGGGTGCTGTGTGTACAATATGGGGGGCTGTGAGTACAATATGGGGGGTGCTGTGTGTACAATATGGGGGGCTGTGTGTACAATATGGGGGGCTGTGTGTACAATATGGGGTGCTGTGTGTACAATATGGGGGGCTGTGTGTACAATATGGGGTGCTGTGTGTACAATATGGGGTGCTGTGTGTACAATATGGGGGGCTGTGTGTACAATATGGGGGGCTGTGAGTACAATATGGGGGGTGCTGTGTGTACAATATGGGGGGCTGTGAGTACAATATGGGGGGTGCTGTGTGTACAATATGGGGGGCTGTGTGTACAATATGGGGGGCTGTGAGTACAATATGGGGGGTGCTGTGTGTACAATATGGGGGGCTGTGTGTACAATATGGGGGGCTGTGTGTACAATATGGGGGGTGCTGTGTGTACAATATGGGGGGCTGTGTGTACAATATGGGGTGCCGTGTGTACAATATGGGGTGCCGTGTGTACAATATGGGGAGCCGTGTGTACAATATGGGGTGCCGTGTGTACAAGATGGGGTGCCGTGTGTACAAGATGGGGTGCCGTGTGTACAAGATGGGGTGCCGTGTGTACAATATGGGGTGCCGTGTGTACAATATGGGGCGCCGTGTGTACAATATGGGGGGCTGTGTGTACAATATGGGGTGCCGTGTGTACAATATGGGGTGCCGTGTGTACAAGATGGGGTGCCGTGTGTACAAGATGGGGTGCCGTGTGTACAATATGGAGTGCCGTGTGTACAATATGGGGTGCCGTGTGTACAATATGGGGTGCCGTGTGTACAATATGGGGTGCCGTGTGTACAAGATGGGGTGCCGTGTGTACAATATGGGGTGCCGTGTGTACAATATGGGGCGCCGTGTGTACAATATGGGGGGCCGTGTGTACAATATGGGGTGCTGTGTACAATATGGGGTGCCGTGTGTACAATATGGGGTGCCGTGTGTACAAGATGGGGTGCCGTGTATACAATATGGAGTGCCGTGTGTACAATATGGGGAGCCGTGTGTACAATATGGGGTGCCGTGTGTACAATATGGGGTGCCGTGTGTACAATATGGGGTGCCGTGTGTACAAGATGGGGTGCCGTGTGTACAATATGGGGTGCCGTGTGTACAATATGGGGCGCCGTGTGTACAATATGGGGGGCTGTGTGTACAATATGGGGTGCTGTGTACAATATGGGGTGCCGTGTGTACAATATGGGGTGCCGTGTGTACAAGATGGGGTGCCGTGTGTACAATATGGAGTGCCGTGTGTACAATATGGGGGGCTGTGTGTACAATATGGGGGGCCGTGTGTACAATATGAGGTGGTGTGTGTACAATATGGGGTGCTGTGTGTACAATATGGGGTGATGTGTGTACAATATGGGGTGCTGTGTGTACAATATGGGGTGCTGTGTGTACAATATGGGGTGCCGTGTGTACAATATGGAGTGCCGTGTGTACAATATGGGGTGCTGTGTGTACAATATGGGGTGCTGTGTGTACAATATGGGGTGCTGTGTGTACAATATGGGGTGCTGTGTACAATATGGAATGCTGTGTGTACAATATGGGGTGCTGTGTGTACAATATGGGGTGCTGTGTGGACATTAATGAGGAAAAAAATGAACTGAAATGATTTTAGCAAATGACTGCAATATAACAAAGAGTGAAAAATGTAAGGGGGTCTGAATACTTTCCGTCCCCACTGTACATCCACAAAGTGATCACTGTGAGCCTGAAAAGGGTCCAAAAACATGAGGAAAATCCCTCTAACCCAGCAAGCTTTAATAAGAAACCCGGACGCCAACTCAAAAAAAAAAAAAAATGCAGATGAGAGGACAGAAAAACCAAGTATGTTAAATTCTTACTTGCAGTGTTTTTCCTTTCTGTAAATGATTTTTTGCTGCAATGTGCCTCCTGGCAAATCCTAACTCTCTCCTATTCTCAAAGTGTCCTAATCACTGTGCGTGCTGGCCCAGCTCCTCCACCTCCCTGTAGAGGGAGAAGGGAAGGGGGAATACTATAGAATGTCCCATATGTGACAGCTCCGAGTCTGCTGACATCACATCCAAGATGGCGGAACGGTTCGGAACCCCAGCAGCAGTCTCGTGGTTTTTGGGTGTCTACACAAGGGAGGATCTTACAGATGGATATCATTGATAAAATACATAAAATATACATTCGGCCCTACAGGATGATTTTTATTTTTTTTGGTGGCGGGGTCACTTTAACCAATTGTATTTTATATAAGTTGACCTCAAAGCCAGCAATCAATGTGCATTGAAGGGGCTCCTTTGCTCCGGCAGATTGACGGGCCGCACGGATTTCAGCCCTCTAATGCGTCCTGCGTCGGTCTGATTTTGAACGTCCATTATCTCCCCTCGCTCAGATCAAAAAAACAACAAATAAAGTCTTTAAAGTGAAGTCTCCATGTGTGGTCTGCTTGTAAACACATAAACACGGTTTTCCATTGCGCCAGCAATTCGCCTTTTTTTTTTTTTTAGACCCCCGGAAGAAATGATGACAGGATTGTGTGCCATGCGTGGGCAACTGGAACGCGGCGTGTGTTTAACCCTGTCACCCCCGGAACGCCGGGCCTGTACGGTGCTGATGGCGAGGAGTGCGATTCGCATCTCGGTAAAGCGGGGGGCTATGCTGGGTCTACCAAAGATCTGGGGGCTGGAGCCCATAGCAGAGAAGTAAAGAAAGTCATGCGCTTGGGTGGGGCATACACATATATATATATATATAATATACACGTGTGTGTATGTATGTATCTTTGTGTGTGTGTATGTGTGTGTATATATATATATGTATTCTCTTAGATTGTAAGCTCTAAGGAGCAGGGCCTTCTGATTCCTACCGTATTAAAGTGTATTGTATTTGTATTGTCTACCCTCAAGTTGTAAAGCGCTACGTAAACTGTTGGCGCTATATAAATCCTGTATAATAATAATAAATATATATATATATATATATATATATATATATATATATATATATATATATATATATATATATATATATATATATATAGTGTATCTATGTGTATACATATATATGTGGATAGATATAGATAGATCTAGATATAGATATGGATATAGATATATATATAGAGAGAGAGAGAAAGATAGATATATACACAGTTGAATGAAAAAGTATTTGCCCTCTTTCTGATATTTTTTTTTTTTTTATTATTTTGCATATTTGTGACACTTAACCGCTTCAGCCCCCCCCCCCCCCGGAAGAATTTACCCCCCTTCCTGACCAGAGCAATTTTCGCGATACGGCACTGCGTCGCTTTAACTGACAATTGCGCGGTCGTGCGACGTTGCACCCAAACAAAAATTGACGTCCTTTTTTTTTTTCCCCTTTTTCTTTTGGTGGAATTTGATCACCTCTGCGGTTTTTATTTTTTGCGCTATAAACAAAAAAAAAAAAAGCGACAATTTTGGGAAAAACAAAAAAAAAAAAAAGCGACAATTTTGGGAAAAACAAAAAAAAGCAATATATTTTTATTTTTTGATAAAATAAATATCCCCCCCCAAAAAAAAAAATATATATATATATATATATATATATATATATATATATATATATATATATATATATATATATATATATATATATATATATATATATATATAGATATAATATTATATCTATATATATATATATATATATAATATTATATCTATATATTTAGGCCGATATGTATTCTACATGTTTTTGGTAAAAAAAAAAAAAATCGCAATGAGCGTATATTGATTGGTTTACGCAAAAGTTATCACATCTACAAAATAGGGGATAGATTTATGGCATTTTTATTATTATTTTTTTTTATTATTAGTAATGGCGGCGGTCTGCGATTTTTATCGTGACTGCGACATTGCGGCAGACAGAACGGACACTTTTGACACTATTTCGGGACCAGTGACATTTATACAGCGATCAGTGCTTTAAAAATGCACTGATTACTGTATAAATCACACTGGCAGGGAAGGGGGTTAAACACTAGGGGGCGATCAAGGGGTTAAGTGTGTCCTAGGGAGTGATTCTAACTATGGGAGGGATGGGCTCACTACAACATGACAGATCACTGCTCCCGATCCCGTCACTAGGCAAAACAGGGAAATTATTAATAATATTATTTCAGGTACTTATATAGCGCCGTCAATTTACACAGCGCTTTACATATACATTGTATATTCACATCAGTCCCTACCCTCAAGGAGCTTACAACCTAAGGTCCCTAACTCACATTCATACATACTAGGGACAATTTTGACAGAAGCCAATTAACCTACCAGCATGTCTATGGAGTGTGGGAGGAAATCGGAGTTTCTGGAGGAAACCCACACAGGCACGGTCGAGATTCGAACCAGCGACCCTTCTTACTGCTAGGCGAGAGTGCTACCCACTACACCACTGTGCCACCCGAAATGCCTTGTTTGTTGTTTCTCCGTGTCACGATCACGTGCCCCTGGTGGACATCGAGTCCGCGGGACCCGCGGGCACAGTCACGGAGTACGTGGCGGGCGTGCGCCCACTAAGCCGCGTCTTAAAGGGGACGTACAGGTACGCCCATTTGCGCAGCTGTGCCATTGTGCTGACGTACATCGGCGCGCGCCGGTTGGCAAGCGGTTAAATGACTCAGATCATCAAACAAATGTTATTATTACACAAAAATGACCCAAGTAAATACAAAATGCAGTTTTTAAATGGTGATTTCATTTATTAAGGCAAAAAAGCTGTCCAAACCTGCCCGGCTTTATGTGAAAAAGTAATTGCCCCCTAAACCTAATAACTGGTGGCGCCACCCTTGGCGGGCACAACTGTAATCAAGTGTTTGCGATAACTGGCAATGAGTCTTTCACATCGCTGTGGAGCAATTTTGGTCCACTCTTCTTTGCAGAATTGTTTTAATTCAGCCACATTGGAGGGTTTTTCAGCATTAAAGGCCTGTTTAAGGTCATGCCACAGCATCTCAATTGGATTTCAGTCCGGGCTTTAACTAGGCCACTCCAAAACCTAAGTTTTGCTTTGTTTGAACCATTTAGAGGTGGACTTGCTGTTGGAGTTGCAAAACTCTGGTGGGTGTAACAAGATGTCCGCTTTCCCCCTTCTCAGTGTATCCTTACTATGGAGGAGTGCGGGGTGTAGCAAGATGGCAATGACAAAACGTCACTTCCGTTGCCAATTCTGACCGGTCACCTAATCTGATGAAACACAGGCACCGTGTGACAGAATTCTGAGGAGGAATAGGTTGCTTGACCTAAGTAAGTGACAAATTACCAGTGCAATCGATCCCAACCTCCACCACCTCTGCCTCTTACTGATCCCATCCTCCCACCACCACCGCTGCCACCCCTAACACTACTGTTACCACCCCCCTCAACACCACTGCTACCACCCCCCCTCAACACCACCGCT
Organism: Lithobates clamitans; assembly: GCA_037952925.1. Classification (NCBI taxonomy): domain Eukaryota; kingdom Metazoa; phylum Chordata; class Amphibia; order Anura; family Ranidae; genus Lithobates; species Lithobates clamitans. The sequence goes on from JBBGZY010001833.1 coordinate 321,496, forward strand.
GCCACCCCCCCTCAACACCACCACTGCCACCCCTCCTCAACACCACCGCTGCCACCCCTCCTCAACACCACCACTGCCACCCCTCCTCAACACCACCGCTGCCACCCCTCCTCAACACCACCGCTGCCACCCCTCCTCAACACCACCGCTGCCACCCCTCCTCAACACCACCGCTGCCACCCCCTCAACACTACCACTGCCACCCCCCAACACCACCGCTGCCACCCCTCCTCAACACCACCGCTGCCACCCCCTCAACACTACCACTGCCACCCCCCAACACCACCGCTGCCACCCCTCCTCAACACCACCGCTGCCACCCCTCCTCAACACCACCGCTGCCACCCCTCCTCAACACCACCGCTGCCACCCCCTCAACACTACCACTGCCACCCCCCAACACCACCGCTGCCACCCCTCCTCAACACCACCGCTGCCACCCCCTCAACACTACCACTGCCACCCCCCAACACCACCGCTGCCACCCCTCCTCAACACCACCGCTGCCACCCCCTCAACACTACCGCTACCACCCCCCCTCAACACCACCACTGCCACTCTCTCAACACTACCGTTACCACCCCCCCTTCAACACCACTACTGCCACCCCCCAACACTACCGCTGCCACCCCTCCTCAACACTACCGCTGCCACCCCCCCTAAACTACCAGTGCCACCCCTCCTCAACACCACCGCTGCCACCCCCCCTCAACACCACCGCTGCCACCCCCTCCCTCAACACCACTGCCACTGAGGGGGGGGGGCCCTTCATGATTTCTTGCACTGGGGCCCTGAAGTTTCTGGTTATGTCTTTGAGCTGCATCATTGGCTCTTTACCAAGACCGGGGTCGCGCCACGTCCCATGGACACAGCACACCCACGATCGCTGCGCTGTGTGCCCCCTGTGGGTGAGCGATCGCGCTGAGACTGAGTGACGTCATACTACGTCAGCCAAGAAGAAGAGAGGATCCCACCCGCTGTCCTTTGTCTATACGGGAGGCGGTTAAAGAGGTGGGGTACATTTGAAGTGCGTTTGTAGCGCGTTCCCTGCATTTGCCGTGCAGACAAATGCACACTCTACTTTTTATAACTGCGCTGAACTGCACTACAAGGTGAACGGTGCCCGTAGGATTACTGGGATTGTGGGCTGTCTATGCAGTTGGAGTGCAGATCAAAATGCATCAAACTGCATCCACCTGCATTGGGCCGTTACGTAGGATACCCCTCCCTTCAATCCAGTGCATTTTGTAACCCAATTCAATGAAAAGGCTGTCAAAATGCAGTGCAGGGAAATGCGCTGGAATAGTTTTCTATGTGTCCTATTCACACTGCAGTGATCTGTAATAAAATGCTGACATACTGCATTTTATCGCAGCGCACTGCCCAGGATCGCATGTCACTGTACAGAAGCACAGCACATTGATTAATAAAGTGTCATCTTCAATAAAGTTTGGACAAAAAATAAAAAAAATAATAGGGAGCTGTATGGTGTGCTGAAACACGCACCACACCGCCCCCTATCGCCAGCTCACTGCAGCTGCTGGACAGTTGGGGCTCATTCACACCAGCTGCTGCAGTGCAACGTGGGGCTGAGTTCAGCGCAGTGATGATGATTGTCGCATCCCGTTTTCTTTTCTTTTTTTTTTTTTTTTAAACAAACTTTATTGAGATGTCACACAGACATCTCATAAAGTTCAATTGCCGGGCGGGCAGTGCAAGGTGGTGGATTGTAACAAAAAATACCACATGCAGTACTTTTTTTTTACCTCTAACCTTAAAAAATATTAATATTATTATTATTAATAACATTAATAATAATAAAATAACATTAAACACCCAAACGCGAGCAAAAAAAAACATTAATAATAATAATAATAATTATAATTAATTATTATTTTCTTTTTTTTAAGGGGTAAGGGTTAAAGTTAAGTTAATTATTTATTTACTGTTACTTAATATTAATTTATTGAATTTATTTAAAGTTTATTTCTGATTTTTATTTGTGTGTTTATTTTACATTTATTATTATTCATGAAATAATAAATAAAATAAAAATAGATTAAAAAAATAATAAATAACCCCAACTCCTAATCCCAACCCTAACCGAAACTGAACTCGAACCCCTTACCCTAATGAAAAAAACCATTATAATAAATGAATAATAATCATAAAAGAAGAAATAAAAGCTAATGGAAAAGCTAAAAAAAAGCTGAAATACCTAGCAACAAATGATGCAACAGATAATTTGTTTTCTCTATTGGCTAATAAAAAAAACACCAAAGCCCAAAAACGCTGCATACAAACACGCAAGTCACGGAAAGAAAATGGCGAAAAAACGCCGGAGAAGCGCTCGAAGACGCTACGCTCAGGTGTGAATGCAGCCTTCGTGTGAACAGGCCATTGGGTTGAATGTATTTTTATTTTGATTCAAAACAAAACAAAAAGAAACATTGTAAAAAGAAACAAAGTATCTGTTGTACAGTAAACATGTATGCTGTGCTGAATGAAGTCAATAAATACAAAAAGTAAAGAAATATGGAAACTTACATTCCATTGCATGGTGTGTTTTTAAGCTTTGAGCTTAGTGCAATTTTATTTCATTTTATTTATTTTATTTTATTCATAAAGCCAGCAATCACCATGGTAACAATGTATCCCATGAGAAAGGAAGCAGCTAAAAGTTGAACAGCTGGCACTACCGAAATTCAGAAAAATCTTTTGTCAGAACATTTCTCGAGTCAGAAAATTTAGGCTGTATTCACGCTTGTGCGACTTGTCATGCAACTATGGACATCAAAGTCGCATGACAAGTCGTTCCCTATGTTTTGCGAAGATACCCATTCATATATGCGCGACTTCAAAGTAGTTCATGCACTATATGGTCCAACTCTCATGCAACTTGAGGAATAAAGACTTCAATGTTAACCCTCAGAAGTTGCATGAAAGTCGTACCTGAATGTTATACAATGCAACTTGTGTGCAACAGTTGTCCATTATCACTGGTCAAAGCCAAAGTTGTATTCAAGTTGCACCCATCCAACGTTGCATCAAAGCTGCACTTCAAATTCAGCACAACTTAGGAGTCGTATAAGTGTGAATGGAGCCTGAGGCCAGGTTCACACTGCTCCGACATGGGCGACTTCCAGTCTGACTTTGCCCTACAACTTCATGTCCGACTTCCATGCGTCTTCAATGGACGGGATCCGACCATACCAGGCCCTTTGAGTAAGGTATTTAAATTTGAGGGGGGGCCCCCATGCAAAAAAAAAAATAAATATGTGGGGTCCTCCCAAAATCCACACCAGACCCTTATCCAAGAGAGTCTGGAGTGAGCCCCCCCCCCCTCCTGGACCATACCAGGCCACATGCCCTCAACATTAGGGGGTGGGTGTTTTGGGGCAGGGGGGCTCTGTGCTCCTTGCCACAAAGCACCTTGTCCCCATCTTGATGGGGACAAGGGCCTCTTCCTGACAACCCTGACTGGTGGTTGTGGGGGTCTGTGAGCAGGGGGCTTCTCAGAATCCGGAAGCCCCCTTTAATAAGGGGGCCCCCAGATCCCGCTCCCCCCTATGTGAATGAGTATGGGGTACATACCCCTACCCATTCACCAAAAAAGTGTCAAAAATAAATAAAAACAGTACACAGGTTTTCGACAAAGTCCAAAAAATGAAGAATGTTCCCTGTCGTAGCTCTGTGTCTTCTCCCTCCGTTGATGTCTTCTCCCTCCGGTTCTTCTCCCTCCTTTGGTTCTTCTCCCTCCGCTGCCGATGTCTTCTTCCTCCCATTCTTCTGCTGGTTCTTCTCCAGACGCTAGCTCCTACAGTCGTGCCAGCGCCGTTCTCTGCCGGATCTAATAAAGACATGGGGGGATGGGACGTCATAAGGGGGTGTGTTTTCTGGATGATGTCATCTGATGGCCAGGGCAGGACATAGGGTGGTGGGGGCCCCTGGGCTTGAGTCATTTTCGGGGCCCTACCTTCTATACATTACTTTAAACCTTTAGTTTTCTTTTAAGCGCGCCACTCTGATACCGTTTGTCCGCCATTACATCACTGTCTAACAGGTTTTCTCAGCGGCAGTAAACGAGGCACTACATAAATGCCAATAACCAATCAGCAAACCTCAAGATAAGAGTTTAAGGAATTAAGGAAAAAACTATTTAAGGAAAAAAACGTATATTTAAATGCTCATGAATGCAGCCTTGCACAGCGTCCATCTTCATGCTTGTCCGTATCATTTGCAGCCTTGCCCAGGCTGCACTTAACCTGCAGTGACTTGTCAGTGTCACTGCAGTTTAAATATGGCGCCGCCGAGATACACAGAGCCGGTCCTGTGTATCTCGGCTCCTGACGGCTTTTCTCGCAGTCCCGCCCAATGATGGACATAACACAGGTCCAATGGCGGGACTGGGCGTGACTGTGAGAGGAGCCGAGCGCCGACATGCATAGCCGAGTGTACTCGGCTAGCTCCGCTCACAGTCACGCCCAGTCCCTGTGTTATGTTCATCATAGGGCGGGACTAGGCGTGACTGTGAGCGGAACTAGCCGAGTATAGCCGAGTACACTCGGCTTGGGCCCGCGGGGCCCCCTATTGGGCGGGGCCCATGGGCTTGAGCCCAGTCAAGCCCAATGATAAGTCCAACCCTCCTGATGGCTGCGCCCCATATCTTTATAAGAACCGGCAAAGAACGGAGCTGGCACAACTGCAGGAGCTAGCATTGGTAGAAGAACCGGCAGAAGAACCAGAGGAAGAAGACATCAGCAGTGGAGGGAGAAGAACCGGAGGAAGAAAACATCGGCAGCGGAGGGAGAAGAACCAGAGGAGGGAAAAGAATCGGAGAAGGAAGACATTGGCAGCGGAGGGAGAGGAACCAGAGAAGGGAAAAGAATCGGAGAAGGAAGACATTGGCAGCAGAGGGAGAGGAACCAGAGGAGGGAAAAGAATCGGAGAAGGAAGACATCAGCAGCGGAGGGAGAAGAACCGGAGGAAGAAGACATCGGCAGCGGAGGGAGAAGAACCGGAGGAAGAAGACATCGGCAGCGGAGGGAGAAGAACCGGAGGAAGAAGACATCGGCAGCGGAGGGAGAAGAATCAGAGGAAGAAGACATCGGCAGCGGAGGGAGAAGAACCAGAGGAAGAAGACATCGGCAACGGAGGGAGAAGAACCGGAGGAAGAAGACATCGGCAGCGGAGGGAGAAGAACCGGAGGAAGAAGACATCGGCAGCGGAGGGAGAAGAACCGGAAGAAGAAGACATCGGCAACGGAGGGAGAAGAACCGGAGGAAGAAGACATCGGCAGCGGAGGGAGAAGAACCGGAGAAAGAAGACATCGGCAACGGAGGGAGAAGAACCGGAGGAAGAAGACATCGGCAGCGGAGGGAGAAGAACCGGAGAAAGAAGACATCGGCAGCGGAGGGAGAAGAACCGGAGGGAAAAGACATTGTTAGTGGAGGGAGAGGAACCAGAGGAGGGAAAAGAACCAGAGGAAGAAGACCTCACTGAAGAAAGACACGTTGGAGCTACCACGGGGGGGACATTCTTCATTTTCAGTAAAGGACTTTGTCAAAAACCTGTGTACTGTACAGAGCAAACCCCCTCACCCCCATGTTGACGGCATGTAGCCTGATATGGTCCAGGAGGGGCTACTCACTTGCCTCCCCTTTACTGACCTGCTGGGCTGCATGCTTGGATAATGGTCTGGTATGAATCTTGGTGGGGACCCCACGCCCTTTTTTTTTTTTTTTTTTTGTGGCGTAGGGTTCCTTTTCAAGATCCTGAGAGCACAAGTTGCATTCCACAAGTTAGATCAGTTAAGATGATAATCCGACTTGAAAAAAAAATTGCATTCAAATCAATGGGCTGAAGTTGTGCCCAAGTTGGACAAAAGTAGTGCAGGGAGCATTTTCAAAGTTGTACCGACTTGTGTTGGACCAGTTAAGACGGCTCTCATAGGGAACCATTGATTTATATACGTCATGCGGCATGTTCTCCCAAACTCGGGAACCGGGCCTTAATCAGAAAGCCCTTAAACTTTGGCCAACATGGCCAACACCTTCTTTTAGAATGAGCAAATGGAAACAGATTTTATCACCGTAATGTGCAATTTTTTTTTTTCAACGGAAAACCGCATTCGCTGTTAGAATTTTCCATCCCTGAATTTTCTCTTACCTGCCCTTAAAAAATTAATGTCGATCTCTAAGCCCACTATCCATTAAAAGAACCAGAATTCTACGAGTGCATGGCCGGCTAAAAATGTTTTTGCACCCCACCGGAAGGAGAAGGGTTAAGGCGCGCTCCATCGATATTCGGTGACTGACGTTTCTGACACAAATGATATGTAATCATGGACGCCGCTCCTTTTGTTCCCAGGTGACACCGAACACCTTGGTGCCCCGAGGGGGGACAAAATGGCCGCTCTGAAGTGTGAAACTGTTTTTTTTTTTTTTCTCTTCTCTCCTCTCTGTTGTGTCCCAGAAGGTGGATTAGTGTCAGGCTTTCTATAGACGTGTCACCCTAAACCACTGGGAGCCAGCGCTCCTTTCACCGCAATCACTGGTTATCATCACTCGGGAACAAAGGATCATGGTAGCCCAGGGGGCTTCAAGGAACGTAGACTCTACACCTCGCACCATGACATCAACTCGCTCCAAGGTGAAAGCCGAGACCCAGGAATTCTCTGGGTGTGGGGGGGGGGGAGAGGCGATCGGGATCGATCAATTCTCCCCAATACAAAGAGAGTTACTAGATTCCAAAGTTTAATTCTTCCCTGGAGAAGAAGGGATTGAACTCATATCAGCAGCACATGGACAGGACTAGAGCAATGACTTAGGCTGCATTCACACCTGATAAATAAATAATTAACCCTTAACTTTAACCCTTACCCCTTAAAAAATAAAATAATAATAAATAACTAAACACCCTAATACAAAAAAAAAATATTATTATTATTGTATTTTTTTGCATGGCTTTGGGCGTTATTTTTTTTATTATTAACAATGTATTTAATATTTTTTTTAGGTTAGAGGTTAATTATTATTTATTAATCTATTATTACATATTATTAATTTATTTTACTTATTGTGAAATATAATGTAAAATACACAAATAAAAAAATATATAAATAAAAAATAAATTTAATTAATTAATACTAAGTAACAAAACAATAATTCACCCTTAACTTTAACCCTTACCCCTTAAAAAATGAAATAAACAATAAATAACTAAACCCCCTAACACAAAAAAAAATTATTATTATTGTATTTTTTTGCTCAAGTTTGGGTGTTATTTTTTTTATTATTATTAATATTATTACTATTATTAATGTATTATTTTTTAAGGTTAGAGGTTATTATTTATTAATGTATTATTTACATATTATTCATTTTTTTTACTTCTTTATGATGATTTTTAATTATTTGTGTATTTATTTTACATTTATTCATATATTATTACTATATAATTTTTTCCTTTTTTTTTTTTTTTCATTTGAGCAGAAAATCACGCGAATGGTGCGTTTCCATTCATTTCTATGGGAATACAAATGCGCCCAAATCTGCCCGATCTGAGCGACAAGGGTTTGAGCTCCAGGCGACATGGAGTTGGAGATGTGAACCGTCTCCATAGAGAATCAATGATTTATTTTTTTTTTACTCCTCCAGCGTTTTTAAGCTTCAAGTAGATAATCGCTCAGGGGTGAATGCAGCCTAAGGGTTTAGGATTCACTTATAGCTTACGGTCGGGGTAAGGAAGGTTAGAACCCCCATCATGTTCTTATTACGCTCTGTCCTCCCAACTATGGAGATTACTCATCACTTCCATGAGACACAACAGTAGTAGAGGAAATCTCTCTAAAGTGAGGAGAAATCCCCTCTTAGTCTTCAACCAGAAAAGGTGCCCCATTGGAAGATTTCCCCCCTCACTTCCTGTTCTATTGACAACTGGAATATTTTCGATTTCTATCCATTTGGAGATAATGGTCACCGGGACAAAGACAGCAAGAGGGGGGTCTACCTCTTCTCTACTTCAAAACTAAAATGTCACTTCCCAACACAAACATCTGGAAGAATGGATGGTCCGTAAATTCCTAGATAAGGTTGTGAGGTCTCTTCTAAGCTCCTGTCATTTTCTTAGGTGGCTAAATGATTAGTACAGGAATTTTTCATTGGAAGGATTAAGATACTTGTTGCATAGGGGATTGATTCTTTAATCCATGAATTTGCTGGTAGAGCGATCAATCTAGATGAAGATAGGTAGATAGAGGTATCTAGATAAAGATATAAAGAGAGATTGGAGAGATCTAGATGACGAGAGAGTCCTAAAGATAAATAAAAGATCAATAAATAGATCTTGACAGAGATACTGTGGATAGATCAATCTAGGTAATGATAGATAGATCAGATTAGATCTATCTATATATAGATATAGATCTAGATAGATAGATAGAGAGAAAGATTCATCGCTCTTTATAAAGAGATAGCGAGATCTAAATAAAGATAGTTCTAGATGAAGAGATGGATATAAAGATACGTCAAAGATCTATCTATCTATCTATCTATCTATCTATCTATCTATCTATCTATCTATCTATCTATCTATCTATCTATCTATCTATCTATCATAGCTATCTATCATAAGCTATCATCATAGCTATCTATCTATCATAGCTATCTATTTAGATTAGAATAGGTGAATAGATCGATCTAGATAAAGGAAGGATTAACTGACTATATAAAGAAAATAGAAGATCAATAGATAGATCTTCTTAAAGATAGATTGATCTAAGTAAACATAGACAGAGCTGATATCTATCTCTATCTCTATATCTATCGATTCTTATCTATCTAGATAAGAATAGGTAGAGAGGTCAATCTAGATAAAGACGGGTATATACATTGATCTGTATAAAGATAGGTAGATATAAAGAGGTAGATTAATCAGTCTAGATAAAAAATAGATAGATGGGTGGATGGATGACAGATCTAGATAATAGGTAGATTTACAATTTTACTAGATAGATAAGATCTAGATTAATAAACTAGATAAAGATATAAAGAGATATAAAGATAGATTGAAGTAGCAATAAATAAAGATAGATGAAAATGGACAGATAGCGATATGAAGATGGATATAAAGATAGCTTAATGTAACGATAAAGATAGATAGCGATATGAAGATAGGCGGATATATTTTCTATAGAATGGGGGTCTATCATGTGGACTAATCTCTATTCTTTTAAATTCTCATGTAAATGGAGTGTCTAGAGGCTAAAAATATTCTTGGAATATTGTTGGAATACTGTGGAATATTGTGGGACTATTATTGGAATATTCTTGGAATACTGCAGAATATTGTGGGAATATTATTGGAATATTCTTGGAATTTTGTGGGAATATTGTGGGAATACTGTGGGAATATTATTGGCATATTCTTGGAATACTGTGAAATATTGTGGGATTATTATTGGAATATTCTTGGAATACTGCAGAATATTGTGGGAATATTGTGGGACTATCATTGGAATATTCTTGGAATACTGTGGAATATTGTGGGAATATTATTGGAATATTTTTGGAATACTGCAGAATATTGTGGGAATATTGAGGGAATACTGTGGAATATTGTGGGAATAATGTGAGAATATTGTGGAAATACTGGGGAATATTATTGGAATATTCTTGGAATACCGCAGAATATTGTGGGAATATTCTTGAAATACTGTGGAATATTGTGGGAATATTATTGGAATATTCTTGGAATACTGCAGAATATTGGGGGAATATTCCTGAAATACTGTGGAATATTGTGGGAATATTATTGGAATATTCTTGGAATATTGTGGGAATATTCTTGGAATACTGTGGAATATTGTGGGAATATTCTTGGAATACTGTGGGAATACTGTGGGAATATAGTTGGAACATTGTTGGGTCCCAATGTCTAGAACAAGGAGAACTTAAAGCCAGTTCTGTTACAAAAGCCTACAACGGAATGTGTATGTTGGGGTGGATGTGTCCTTTAAGCCGGTGTTGTCGGTGAGTTGATGGGATTTCGGGGAAGCTGAGCCCAGCAGCCGGGCGATGTCAGCCCTGAAGTGACACCCTGCAGAGGCGTATTAATCAGCACGTGAAATTCAAGCACACTTGTATCTGACGTGTCTGTGAAAAGGCCGCTACAGGCTACATCTATCACAGGCCATTATTATCCTGAACTACCACAGCTAAAGCCTTCTAAGAGCAACCTGAGCCTTTGATGGTGAAGAGGTATGGGATTCCTGACACTGACTACCTGAGGAATCTCACTGCACCTGACCAGGAGTCATGGCCCCCTCCTCAAAATATCTGAAGGTGACAGATACTCCTGACTCATACATGCTTATTTAAAGGACCTCACAAAGCACTAATGGTTCCATATCTCCATTGAGGCCCTTCCCATCATTGCTCCAATGGTACCTGGCTTTTAAATATGGGGGAGTATGTGGCCTTCCCTAGGCAGGGCTTTTTTTCTCAGAAAATAGGTGCAAGTACTACCCTTTCTGAGTCACCCCTTGTTTCCTTCCCCCTACCCACCTCAGTACTGTCCTTTTTAGAAAATACAGAACCAAGTATCATTTTGTGGTGCTAGGTAATTTGTATGGAATTTAATGGTAACAAGAAAAGCAGTAAAATAGATCCCCTGCCGCTAGCAACAATAGATCCCACCTGAGCAACAATAGATCCCACCTGAGCAACAATAGATCCCACCCCAGCAGCAATAGATCCCACCTTAGCAACAACAGATCCCACCCAGTAACAATAGACCCCTCCCTGAACAATTGTCCCCCCCCAGCAATTATTGACCCCTCAGTAACATAAGACCCCCTCAGCAACAATAGACACTTCCCTCAACAGTAGATCCCTTCCAGCAACAATTGTCCCCCCCCCCCAGCAACATAAGACCCCTCTCAGCAACCATAGACCCCTCTCTCAACAGTAGATCCCTCTCAGCAACAGTTGACCCCCCCCCCCCAGCAACATAAGACCAACAATAGATACCCCACCCACCAGCAACAATAGACCTCCCCAGCAACAATAGAGCCCTGCACACACCCCACCACCCTTTGCCATTACATACATTCAGTGCTGGAGGAGCTGAAACTGCATTCCCCCCCGTGTTCCCGCTAAAAAAACAAAAACGCCCTGTCCCTATGTGACAGTGCTCAGAACCCAGCGACCAATCACCAGGCTCGAATACTATCACGTGGGGAGGAGCAGTGACACCAGTGCTAACCTAAGGTGGGGAAGTCCAAAAAAATGTAGATGTGGGGCACTGGACTTGAGGCATGTTGGCTGGGCTTGATGGCCTAACCTTGGCAGCTCCACCACAATGCCGAGTTCGCCCAAGAGGCAATGGCTTCCCCAAATGAGAAGAACAAGAAGGGCTCCAAACAGTCATCCTAAGAGTCTGTATCATTTATTGTTGATGAAGACCATAGGAAGATAAAAATGGAGCCAACAGGTATTCGTGGTCAAACAATCTCTTCATCAGGGCTGTGTCAGGGGAGGCGCAATGGATGGTCACAATAGACGTGCTGAAGGTGCTTATGCAGACATATCAATAAATAATTTGGACTCTTAGGACTACCGTTTGGCACTCTTCTTGTCAATTTCACTTGGATTTCTGCAGCAGCGAGTCAGTTAGGGAGCGTGGATGGGGAAGGATACCTTGTTTGGGGGGGGGGGGGGGGGGGTCACGTCACCCAGAATGAACAGCTGTCATTGTCCCTTTTTAAAACGAACATTGGTCTTCATGACCCAAATGTTCAAAGCTTAATCCTACCCTTTAAAAATGAGTTGATGTCTCGTAAACTACCCATTAACCCCTCCCCCCACCACCACCACCACCACCATCCAACATGAGAGCCGCTGTCCCATCACCTGTCTCTAACTTCTCCCTCGGCTCCCACGCAACAAACGCCGTTTTGATTGGACGCCGCTCACAATTACGCTAAACTCCGTGTGGGAAATTTGGTTTCTCTGCAATTACGTCTAAGGCCATCGACATTAAACCTGTCACACGAAAATTACCCCAAGCCGTACAAAAAAAAAAAAAAAAAAAAAAAAAAAGAAGAGTGTTTCAAAATGACATATTGATGAACTAAAGTCAATTTTGGGCGCATTAAGCGATGTTTTTTCTGTTTTGTTGTGGTGATTAGGGCTGTCATTGTCTTTATTTAAGTTGCTGAATTAACTTGTAACATCAAAGCGAGTGGTTAATAGGTGCTACGGGCTATTCTCTACACGTCTTCTGGAAGGGTGATTGAGTGAGTCACGGTGACGAGCTGCTGCTAAAAGTAGAGACTAAGCCCCAACCAGGATGAAGGCGAAAGGGCGTTACTTTGGGACTGACCGAAAGGGACGCTTGTGTAATATTCTGACTTTATCACGGAGCAGCTGCCCCCCCAAAATGCAGCTTGCAATCCCCAAAGTCTTTTTGCCAAGATCTACTTTGTGAAAATCTTAATAAATAGCATACTCCCACCTCTGATATCCTTTTGTTTGGAGGAGCTGGGCCCTACCACTAACCCCTATCTCCGGGCAGTTTGGAAATATTTCAAATGTTTCCCTCTGCTTAAGAAGGATCTAGTGCTCATTCTTTCCAGGTCTAATGAAGGTCCAGTTCGCTCCAGCACAAGGAAACCAGAGCAGGTCCATAGTATGGTAAGCGGACCTTTACATAGTGTGACTGCCACACGTGCAGTAGCGGGCATGCACGTGCAGCACTGGTGTTGGTGCCAAATAACCAGTACAAACTGAAGCACGGTAGAGAGATATTATTGCTGAGTGGTCTTCCGCTACAGTGCCTTGAGAAAGTATTCATACTCCTTGACTTTTTTTACTAATTTTGTCACGTTACAACCAAAAACATAAATGTATTTTATTGGGATTTTATGTGATCGACCAACAGAAAGTGGCTCATAATTGTGAAGTGGAAGGAAAATGATAAATGGTTTTCAATTTTTTTTACAAATACCTAAAAAGTGTGGGGGGCATTTGTATTCAGCCCACTTAACCCTGATACCCCTAACTAATATCTAGTGGAATCAATTGCCTTCAGAAGTCACCTGATTAGTAAATAGAGTCCACCTGTGTGGAATTGAATCTCAGTATAAATACAGCTGTTCTGTGAAGCCCTAAGAGGTTTGTTAGAGAACCTTAGTGAACAAACAGCATCATGAAGGCCAAGGAACACACCAGACAGGTCAGGGATAAAGTTGTGGAGAAGTATAAAGCAGGGTCAGGTTATAAAAAAAATCTCCCAAGCTTTGAACATCTCACGGAGCTCTGTTCAATCCATCATCTGAAAATGGAAAGAGTATGGCACAACTGCAAACCTACCAAGACATGGCCGTCCACCTAAACTGACCGGCCGGGCAAGGAGAACATTCATCAGAGAAGAGCCAAGAGTCCATGGTAACTCTGGAGGAGCTGCAGAGATCCACAGCTCAGGTGGGAGAATCTGTCCACAGGACAACTATTAGTCGTGTTCTCCACAAATCTGCCCTTTATGGAAGAGTGACAAGAAGAAAGACATTGGTGGAAGAAAGTCATAAGAAGTCCTGTTTGGGGGACACAGCAAACGTGCAAGAAGGTGCTCTGGTCAGATGAGATCAAAATTGAACTTGGCTCAAAAAGCAAAATTCTCTGTGTGGAGGAAAACTAACACTGCACATCACCCTGAAACACACCATCCCCACCGTGAAACATGGTGGTGGCATCATATGTTGTGGAGATGCTTTTCTTCAGCAGGGACAGGGAAGCTGGTCAGAGTTGATGGGAAGATGGATGGAGCCAAATACAGGACAATCTTAGAAGAAAACCTAATTAGAGTCTGCAAAAGACTTGAGACTGGGGCAGAGGTTCACCTTCCAGCAGGACAACGACCCAAACATACAGCCAGAGCTACAATCGATTTGTATAGATCAAGGCATAATTATGGGTTAGAATGGCCCAGTCAAAGTCCAGACTTAAATCCAATTGAGAATCTGTGGCAAGACTTGAAAATTGCTGTTCACAGACGCTCTCCATCCAATCTGACAGAGCTTGAGATATTCTGCAAAGAAGAATGGGCAAAAATGTCCCTCTCTAGATGTGCAAAGCTGGTAGAGACATCCCCAAAAAGACTTGCAGCTGTAATTGCAGTGAAAGGGGGTTCTACAAAGTATTGACACCGGGGGGCGCTATACAAATGTACCCCCCACACTTTTCACATATTTATTTGTATCATTTATCATTTTCCTTCCACTGCACAATTATGTGCCACTTTGTGTTGGTCTATCACATAAATCCCAATAAAATACATTGACGTTTTTGGTTTGTAACCTGACAAAATGTGGGAAATTTCTAGGGGTATGAATACTTTTTCAAGGCACTGTAGCTCCCGATTACCTGTAACCTGGCCTTAATTTTGGCCTTCCTGTGCATGACCCGTCCTGCCTCTGGACCTTCGCCCACCTGTGGTGACCTCAGCCTGCCCTCTGGGCCTTGGTTATGGCCTTCTGCCCTGTACCTTTGCTGCCTGGCAGTCACCTCCTTGGCACTGTGTGGGGAAGGGGGACACCCTGCCCGACCTCACATCTCGCTTTATACAGCACCTAGGTAGACGGGGCAAATTGCTACATATACTTTGCCTCCTGGCGAAAATGAACACATTTATAAAAATCACTTTTTCATTTTTTTCCCCTTATTTTTGAGACACGCAATGTACGTAGTCATCCCAGCCAGCTCCAGAGCATAATGGAGAACCACCAGGAGATCCTCCGCACTCCCGAAATTGTCTATTTCTCAGGAGGAAGGTTTCTCTTCACCCCATCGGCGTTGGATCTCTTCTTTTGCAGAGACGCTTTACGGCCATTCTTTACCTGACAGATTCAATTTAACAACTATTCCGAAAATGTTGATGAAATGATCGACGTCCGTACACTTCTTCTTCAAAAGAACTTTCCCTGTCAGGCCGAACGTGTTGTAATGCCGCTAATCCGCCGCATCTCGCCCGTTAAGGGAGAAGTATCAATTATAACATGCATGAAGCTTATTTAATCCTTTGGGGTTTTTTTTTTTTTTTTTTAAGTCTTAAAAAAAAAAAAAGAAAAGGGATTTAGAATATATGAATATCACGACTTTAAAGTGAACCTGTATCGGGTCCAAAATATAAAGCAGGAACATAAAACCTGTAATCACACCCAGGGAATTCAACACAAGCTTCTGTATTCACCTTCCTATAGGCAAATTCTGACTTCTCCTAGGAAAGTCGAAGATTAGCCCGCCCCTTCCTGCCTCCTGAACCTTACTATTGGCCTGTGGTTGGGATGAGCGGCTGTGAGTTGCAGGTGGTAGTGGACAGGGAGTAAATTTTTACTGCTGAGGCACATGGTATTTAGGGGAGTAGGAAGGGTGACTACATCAGGGCCCCCCACCAGTCTTCCCCCTTACATTGGGGTCCCCACCAAAGTCCACCCCTTACATCAGGGTCCCTACCAGAGTCCCCCCTTACATCGGGGTCCTTACCAGAGTCCCCCCTTACATCGGGGTCCCCACCAGATTCTCTCCTTCCATCAGGGTCCCCACCAGAAACTCTCTCTTCATCAGGGTCCCCATTGGGGTCCCCACCAGAGCCCCCCTTATATCGGGGTCCCCACCAGAGCCCCCCCTTACATCTGGATCCCCCACGTGAGCCCCCTTACATCTGGATCCCCCACGTGAGCCCCCTTACATTGGGGTCCCCACCAGAGCCCCCTTACATTGCCCCCCCAGAGTCCGCCCTTACATTGGGGTCCCTACCAGAGTCCCCCCTTACATTGGGGTCCCTACAAGAGTCCCCCCTTACATTGGGGTCCCTACCAGAGTCCCCCTTACATCGGGTTCCCTACCAGAGTCCCCACTTACATCGGGTCCCTACCAGAGTCCCCACTTACATCGGGGTCCCTACCAGAGTCCCCCTTACATCGGGGTCCCCACCAGAGTCCCCCTTACATCAGGGGTCCCCACCAGAGTCCCCCCTTACATCAGGGTCCCCACCAGAGTCCCCCCTTACATCAGGGTCCCCACCAGAGTCCCCCCTTACATCAGGGTCCCCACCAGAGTCCCCCTTACATCAGGGTCCCCACCAGAGTCCCCCCTTACATCAGGGTCCCCACCAGAACCTCTCTCTTTATCAGGGTCCCCATTGGGGTCCCCACCAGAGCCCCCCTTATATCTGGATCCCACATGAGCCCTCCTTACATTGGGGTCCTCACCAGAGCCCCCCTTACATTGCCCCCCCAGATTCCCCCCTTCCAACAGAGTCCCCACCAGAGTCCCCCTTATATCAGGGTCCCAACCACAGTCCCCCCTTACATCGGGGTGCCCACCAGAGCCCCCGTTACATCTGGGTCCCCACCAGACTCCCCCCCCCCCCCCACCATTAGTGTCCCCACCAGATTCTCCCCTTCCATCAGGGTCCCCACCAGAACCTCCTTATTTATCAGGGGTCCCCATTAGATTTTCCCTTTCCATCGGGGTCCCCACCAGAGTCCTCCCAACCTTCCATCAAGGTCTTCACCAGAGTCCCCCCCCCCTCACCAGGGCTTCCCTTTCCATTGGGGTCCCCACCAAAGCCCCCCCTTACATCAGGATAAATATTAGATTCTCCTCTTCCATCAGAGTCCCCCATTACATCAGAAATGGAGACCATCGATACCCTCTGCTGGCCTTAACACTCAATTAGTGCACATTGGGATACGCCACTGACACTAGCTGGAGGCCGGATGAAATCTACACCCCTGAGCTATACCATACCCCACCTTCATCATGCTACCTTCCTTCCTGCTGCCTCCCATTGCCCTTCAGAAATGTTATCATATGTTGAAGTTTAAATATCTTTTATTTTTATTTTCCTATGTGGTCACATGACCACCCAGCTCCGCCCCTCCCCTGTGTAATGTAGAGGGCCGACAACTGAGTTCCATAGAGCAGTGATGTCACCCACCGGCATCCAGTGCTCTAGGCGTTGTCGGAGGAGGAGAGGGTTCAATCCCACCAGCCACAGACGGAGTGGGGTGGTCATGTGACCACATAGAAAATTAAAAAAAAAGGGTATTTACAAGGGACAATAGGGGGGTGGGGCAGCATTTATAAGGCGGAATATAACGCAGCGTACACTTCTATTTAACGCACATACATTCATACAGCATGTTCTCCATCAATAAGGTGGCCCTTTCATTTTGGACGGGCCAATCAGCAGGCACATGTTAATATGCACATAACACACGCCCTCTGGTGTGCATCGGGCACATTGCAGTGTTTGTTTCTTTAAACTTTATCAATCCTGACAATTTATTTATCTCTGTAAACATCAACTTGTTGCAATGAGTTGTACAAAAATACCACCTTGTATTTTTTTTCAGGGCACGCCAACGCAGCATGTTAGTGTGAAGCGAAATAAATAATGATTGTCCATGTGTTAGGGAACACAGCCCAACGCGTACGGCGTGAACGAACCCAGACGCCCGAAAAAGCCGACCCTTTTATTTTGTAACGCAGGGCACCGCAACGCACGTCAGCATCGCAGGCTGGTGACAGGTCCACTTTGAGCAAGGGCAACCAGCAGAGGGAGCTCTCACATTTTTGTGCATGAAATGTGATCCTGACAATACGGGACAGCAAGTATATAGAAATGTGAAAGCTACGTCAAAAAATAATTTTCAGGCAAACTTTTTTAGCGATCGTTTCCCTTTTTTTAGTTGACTGATGCGATAACGGCACCATTAATATTCATAAGATCTCAGGTGCGAAAAACTAGCGCTGAATCTCATTTAGCCCTTCAATGTGACGGCTTCTAATACTACTGAACAGCAGCACTGGGGAGCGATATGAATTAAAACATGACGATTGTTGATACCTCTGTATATAAGAGATTTCACTGAATACAGAACCTTTAGGGGGAGATATACATTTTTATTATAGGGGGGCAAATCACCATGTGATTATACAGTTGGTGGAACTATCTGTTGGCTATCTCTTAGGTTGCATTCACACCCGAGCATAGCACCTTTTGAGCGGTTTTTTTTTTTTTGTTTTGCGTGTTTTTATGCACGATTTTGGCATGTTTTTATGCAGGACATACGTGTTTTTATACAGGGCTTTTAAGCTTAGCCGTTTTTTTTATTAGCCAATAGGGAGAACTATCATCTATTGCATCATCTGTTGCTAGGTATTTTTAGATTTTTCATCAGCTTTTATTTCTTTTTTCATTTATTATTCTTTTTTTTTGTTAGGGCAAGGGGGTAGAGTTAGGTTAGGATTAGGAGTTGGGGTTAGGATTAGGAGTTGGGGTTAGTTAGGGTTAGGCGTTGGGGTTTAGGCGTTGGGGTTTGGAGTTGGGGTTAGTTAGGGTTAGGAGTTGGGGCTAGGAATCGGGGCTAGGGTTAGGAGTTGGGGTTAGGGTTGGGGCTGGAGTTGGGGTTAGGTTAGGAGTTTTGGTTAGAGTTAGGATTAGAATTTGGGGTTAGAGTTAGGATTAGGAGTTGGGTTAGAGTTAGGGTGAGGAGTTGGGGTGAGGAGTTGGGGTGAGGTGTTGGGGGTGAGGAGTTGGGGTGAGGTGATGGGGTTAGGTGTTGGGGTTAGGTGTTGAGGTTAAAATTAGGAGTTGGGGATAGGGGTTAGGATTAGGAGTTGGGGTTAGAGTTAGGATTTAGGAGTTGGAGTTAGAGTTAGGATTAGGAGTTTGGGTGAGGTGTTGAGGTTAGGTGTTGAGGTTAGGTGTTGAGGTTAGGTGTTGAGGTTAGGTGTTGAGGTTAGGATTAGGAGTTGGGGTTGGGGTTAGGAGTTGAGGTTAGGTGTTGGGGTTAGGAGTTGAGGTTAGGTGTTGGGGTTAGGTGTTGAGGTTAGGTGTTGAGGTTAGGTGTTGGGGTTAGGAGTTGAGGTTAGGTGTTGGGGTTTAGGTGTTGAGGTTAGGTGTTGAGGTTAGGTGTTGGGGTTAGGAGTTGAGGTTAGGTGTTGGGGTTAAGAGTTGAGGTTAGGAGTTGAGGTTAGGTGTTGGGGTTAGGAGTTGAGGTTAGGTGTTGAGGTTAGGAGTTGAGGTTAGGTGTTGAGGTTAGGTGGTTGAGGTTAGGAGTTGAGGTAGGTGTTGAGGTTAGGTGTTGAGGTTTAAGAGTTGAGGTTAGGAGTTGAGGTTAGGAGTTGAGGTTAGGTGTTGGGGTTAGGAGTTGAGGTTAGGTGTTGAGGTTAGGTGTTGGGGTTAGGTGTTGGGGTTAGGTGTTGAGGTTAGGTGTTGAGGTTAGGAGTTGAGGTTAGGTGTTGAGGTTAGGTGTTGAGGTTAAGGAGTTGAGGTTAGGAGTTGAGGTTAGGTGTTGGGGTTAGGAGTTGAGGTTAGGTGTTGAGGTTAGGAGTGAGGTTAGGTGTTGAGGTTAGGTGTTGAGGTTAGGTGTTGAGGTTAGGTGTTGAGGTTAGGTGTTGAGGTTAGGAGTTTGAGGTTAGGATTAGGAGTTGGGGTTGGGGTAGAGTTGAGGGAGGTTGAGGTAGTTAGGATGTGAGGTTAAAATTGGAGTTGGGGATAGGTTAGGAGTTGGGGTTAGGGGTTGGGTTTAGGAGTTGGGGTTAGGTTGGTTAGTGGGGTTAGGAGTTGGGGTTAGGGGTTGGGGTTAGGACTTGGGTTAGGTTTTGAGGTTAGGATTAGGAGTTGGGGATAGTGGTTAGAATTAGGAGTGGGGTTAGGGTTAGGTGTTGGGTTTAGGAGTTGGGTTTAGGGGTAGGGGTTGGGGTTAGGGATTTAGGGTTGGGGTTAAGATGAGGTACTGAGTCACTGCTG